>VZTM01021235.1:0-22140 GCA_013400555.1 Jacana jacana
TAGAAAGTATCTGGTTTTCCTAGCAGTTATTTATGATTTTAGTATATGTATTGCATTTTTCTCTAATGCTTTACCTCTTCAAGTGTTTTGATTACCATACTGTCTGTCGCTTGCTTACTGGATCCTAATTTTGTTGCATTTTGGCAACAGTTTGCTTTCAAGCAGACAATAAGAAATTCAGTTTCAGTAGAAGCTGCTTACCTCAACAGCACATTCCCACTTTTATCAAAAATCACTTCTAAAACCACTATTAACGGATATTATTGTCTCTAACTATATGATAAAATATGTGATGTATTTCTCTCCAGAGAAAAGCAGATTTTTTATTTACTTGAATGGTACAGATTGTCTAANCAGTTAAATCTACTTTAATATATTTTTTCAAAACCAGAAAAGTTCATTGGATAAAAGCACAGAACCTTAAATAAGGTTGGCAGAACTTTTGAGATGTAGCGTTAAATCTTCTTTATATGAACTAGTCGATGCCACAGCTTGTAAAGTGACAAAGAAACTGCTCAAAAATTAGAGTTCCCATTTCTTTCTAAATAATTGTTTGCAAAATAATGATTGCCTCATTGAGATTCAGGAACATGGTATTACCATAATGCCACCATACATGTTATCAATTTTTGGTAGATTTTATGCAAAGAAATAATTGTTTACTACATAGTAATCTTTTTTTTTTTCACTTTAACAAAATTCAGTACAATGAATACTTCACATAAGTGCCAGACATTTAGAAAAACAAAGTAGAAATCTGTGTTTTCAGAAATTTAATTGCATTATATTACTTGCTTGTTCATAATTGAGAGCATCTACAGGAAAAAAAAAACTGAGACAGAAATATTGCTCCACATTATAAGCTTCTAAATTGGAAAAAACCCTGTTACAAGCTGGGAAAGCATTGCTTGCAAGTTAAAGCAGAAAATTATTAACATCTTAAGTAAATCACTGTATGTGAATGTAGCAATATGTGTACCCACACTAATTGTGGTTTCAGAAAAAATGGGCATTAACACATTAGAAGGAATTTTGACAAAGCTCATAGAATTCATGCTCAGGTACAGAGATGATTGATTATGATAATGTGAAACAGAAGGCACAGTAAGAGATCTATCAACACTGCAACAGGAGGAATCAAATGCATTCTTCACCGGTACTAGGTTTGCAGGCTATGTCTCAAACAGGATGGCAGAATAAAAGTTGCAAAGTTCCTTTCTTGTTCCCTCAGAAACTAGAAACAGCCCTGAAAAATCAGGTTAATATGAAATAGCTGAAATTAATACTGTTTAGACCAGCTCCAATGCTATTTAATACATTAATATTAATACATAGTATTTAGTTGCTCTCTGACTATCAAAATAATTTGTGCTTTTTACTTTTAGATAGAAAACAGGGCCTGCACAGAGCAAGGAGCAATTTCAGAAGCTTATGTCCTATTTACTGACTAATGGTGTGTTGAAGAAGACACCAAGTTTTCCATGTGACTATCAGAATTGCAATGTTAACAAGAACACTTCTATAAAAGAAAAATTGCATGCAAATAAGTAGCAGTTGATGCCCTTCTTTAAAAATCAATCACCTGTGTCACAGTAAACATCACCTGCTGAATAAGCCACAGATTTATTTTCTCTAAAAGGTTTGTTGTGTGTGCATAATTCACATAATTCACCTGATTTAGGGTATTTAAAAACATCAAATTACCATTTGTGACTCTGCAAAATAGACTTTATTTAAACATGGAAGGCACATATCAGACCCCAGCTCATATTTAGATACTCACAGTTTATGGATGGGAATGAAAATGGATATGTTCTGATGGAAATGTTCATTTGCGAAACATATCCGTAGAATACGTTAGTATTTTTTTTGTTTGGCGAAACAAAAAATCCCAAGCACTTTACAACCCTTGGGGCAAAATACTTTTGGTTTTCAATAGTCTATGGAGGACCCTACAGTTCCCACACTCCTCTTTCTCCTGAAAAGTTACACATGTTGCAAGAAATAAGTTTCTCAGTTTCCCACAAATCACAGTAAAGATTATAAACCTTTAATAATAAAAGGTCTAAATATATTAACAGTTGCCTATATGAAAAATACCTTAAACAGTGGTTAAACTACCATAACGCATATTTATATTCAAAAGACTTATTTGGCCATTTTCTGAGTGTAAGTGCAACCATCAGACTTAATAAAGCTCCGTCCCCTTTTTGCACAGCTTTAATAAAACCAAAAGTTTAGAACTAAATGACAGTAGCAATTTCATTGAAGGCACAGCACAGCAAGGAGTATAATTGCTTTTTAGTAATTTCTATAATCACAGTCACTTCTTTTCTTCGTTAGATGCAATATTTTTATTCTCCTTTGTCTCCTCTGTTTCTTTGATATTTGGGCTTCAATTTTTCAAAGGCAAAAAGAGGCAGTATAACAATGAGACAGAAGATTTTATTCTGTGTTTTGATTGCTTTTTAACACTGTTTCAGCAGTGCAACATGTTCACCGCAACAACTACACAATTGAATACTCTGTCTTTTATCCAAATTGTCTCCTTAATTATCTGGAATTTCATGGTTCCAATGGCTAAAAATACTTAAGTTCTGTTATTGTATTTACTAGTATGAAAGTAAGTGAAGGTAATAAAACAGGCTTAATTCAGATGTAGGAAGAATAGTCAAAACTATGTTATCAACTATTTATCAAGGAGTATAGTGATAGGACAAGGGGTAATAGTTTTAAACTGAAAAAAGGCAGATTTAGATTAGATATTGAGAAGAAATTCTTTACTATCAGAGTAGTGAGACAGTGGAACAGGTTGCCCAGAGAAGTTGGGGATGCTGTGGAGGTGTTTAAGGCCGGGTTGGATGGAGCTTTGAGCAAACTGGTCTAGTGGGAGGGGTCCCTGCCCATGGCAGGTGGGTTGGACCTAGATAACCTTTAAGGTCCCTTCCAACTCTAACCATTTTATGATTCTAAACTCTTACAACATTCTCTCCAACAGTTTTTATTTACACTCTTTTTTCAAGCTTAATAAATAAGAACTATTGTACAATAGCCCTAAATAGACTTAATCACCTTATACATGCTTTCTCAATACAAACAGTAAGAAATAATAAAAAATTTAGCATTTTTTTTCATATTTCCATCATCATGTTTTTTCTAGTGGGCATTATTTTTTTAAGTATTGATCTGATCTCTTTACTCTGATGGCAAGTAAAGAAGACAAAAGGAAATAAAAGTAAACAACAAAACAGTTCCCAGCCCTGAAAAAAACCTGACAAAAATCAATTAGATTACTACAAAGTATGGAACCCTGTAAGATCAGCTTGTGCCAGAAAGATCAATCTCCTAGTGCCAATGAAGATGAACACTTCATCTAACCTTCCTCATAAACTGACCAAACTGTGTAAAGTCCAGCACTTTTTTCCCCTTTTTAGTTTTCCTTCCCCTCTCATTATATTCTTCGATTCTCTCAGAATTACCAGGAAGTCGAATAGACATTATGTGTCTTCAATGAGCTCTTTACAATTACTAAGTATGGTATGAAGAACAGTTACTTGTTTTCCAAAATCAGGCTTTCTACATTCTGGCAGGCTAAAAAAAAACAAAAACAAAAACAAACAAAAAAAACCCCAACCAACCAAACAAAAACCCACAACAAAACCAAAACAAAACCACAAAAACAAAACAAAACAAAAAAGTATCCCCATTCCTCTCAGAAAATAAACCGACACCAATTACCAATTTGAGACAATGCATGCATGTCTCAAATAATAGTCATAGATTCCAGCTCTGTAAAAATTCTTCAAATGTTACAAAGCATGCAATGAGAAGTTCTATTTCCCCATAGCAACCATGCTGCTTCATGCCCATTCTTACTCCCTTTTCCAATATACCATGATGTTGCTCCAACACAGTGATATCACATTCTATGGTACTATGATATATTAAAAAATTGTCTTTCGCATCTCTTACTTAAATTGAAGCATGAATGTATTTTCTTACATTAGCAAGAGAGACAGTTTTGAGAGACTTTACTTAGCAATTGCTGTGTTTAAGTATCCTCAAGTCTTGCCAAAAGTAAGCATCACCAGTTTGAAAGGCAACAATGTTGGTAATACTACAGTAAAAATCTGCACAGAAAATGCACACATAGAAAATGATAGGAAAAATAGGTAGAACACCAATTTCAGCATCCTCTTTCCTTCTTAAAGGAAAATATTACCTTCTCAGATGTTACATCTGTGACTAATTTCTGGATTAAAATGAAAGGAAGAAGTTGTTCTACCAAATTAAGAAACGAAAGTGGGTTGGTTTGGGGTTTGTTTTTATTTTCCTTCTTTCTCCAAAAGCTACTGACAGAATTGTGTATCTTTAACAAAACCCCTCAAGTTTTAAATCCTCAGTCAGTTTCCTATATCCGAATATCCATCTACCGGTATTCCTGGAAGGCAGTACCCTGATCTGGGATTACACATGACATAAATTTCCAACAGTACCTTGTCAATGCCTGAAACTGTCACTCCAGAAGGGCATTAAAAAGATCCAACAATTCCGTTAATACTCAGGGTCAAACCACAATCATTAATGATCATTAATACCAACATGATATAGTAAAAACAGATTGAGCTTTATATCATTATTTTTTCATTCAATTAAAAAACTCAACCACAAAACTGAAAATACCCTGTATACTGTAATTCTACTAAAATTCAACACTATGTCCATGTTAAAAGTTATTGTCAGGATATGGAGAACTTTTCTTGGACAGTCCCTCTTCGCCTACAACAACTAGACCATATGTGATCTATTCAGACAGGGGATGGCAAGGAAATGGTATCTGCACTACCATATTTTTAGCCTTGCTGACTGTAAGCTTGTTGATATCTTGAATAATTCAAGATGTAGCATTTAATTCACCAGTTTAGCTGACAAGGTTATAGAGAAATCCTTTGCAATCTCTTCATTCAGTAAGCAAGCATTTATGTTTCTGGTTTCTGTTGCTGGACAGATAAAGTAGAAGAAAACTCTCTTTTTGAAGCATTTCTCTGCTAAGTGGCAAGCTACAGTTGTATCATTTCCTAATTGCTTTTTCTTCTTGTTTACTTTGGTCAAAAAAGTGGCACGTCTGTCTGTGAATACTGTAACATGTAAGGTATTACAGAAGGAAAAAGATGAAAACAAGTAATCCTTTACAGCTGATGATCTCCAATGGATAATAATGCAAGGGTTTTCACAATCAAGGAAATTAGCACATAATTCCCACAGACTGCAGACTATAGAGCAGAGGAAATATTTTTTAAATACTTCCTCATCTGTATAGAATTCATGTACTATAGCAAGGAGGTTGCCTGAGGTGAGAGTAAACTCCATTGACAGATAGATAATGGATGGGAGGAAAGTGAGATCAGCAGGAATAGGCCAGTACATTTCCATACAGCTCTGCGGTTTGAATGGAGATGTGACAGAAAGGGATTTTGAGTGGAGGAAGCAGTAGGGATAGGTTGGCAATAGAAGCCTTGCAGCCTTATAGTAGCAATTAACAAACAGAAGTCATACACCTAAAAACCTAGAAAGAGATTTCCTTCAATATGCAGTGGGGAAACTGATAAACTGTATCTCACTACTGCATGCTACAATGACACCATGGCTCATATACAGAATTGCAGTATTTTAGTCTTTATGTCAATTTAATACTCTATCCTCTTTAAAAGAAACAGAGGAGCCTAAATCATCCTGTGTAGTAAACTGAATTCTCAATAACATAAAGGGCACTTTGAGGGTTTTGAGAGCATGACAGGATGAGGAAACATCATAAATCCATCCTGTTTTAATTGCCCACTTGCAAACCCTGTAACAAAAAATCACCCTCCAAAGAAGGACATTCAGGCATTAGAATAAACTTACTGGCTCACATTTCCATTTGTCTTACTTGTGGCTGTACTAGTTCCTTCCTCTGCTCCTTGACTTCATTTTAAACCATGACAGCAACATCCATATGAGTAAGAGGTCAGGCACTCTGGAGGGAGAGATGGCATTCCATCACTACCAGGAGATCTGGGGATGGACATTGTTTATCTTACTGGCTGTAAGTGTACTGTAACGTAAATGTTATCTGCTTGAAGGCTGCTCCCTCCTTAGGCTTCTCCAACTATGATTCAAGAAATGCTCCATCTCAAGTGATGTGTCTGTTTGGAGGTTCACCAAGCCAAAAACCAGATTTCAGAATCATCGTCTGGAGGAGGCAGTGCCTCTTCCCCCCCTGGCAGCACTCTTGCTTGTGCTTACTGATTGTGATTTGGTGTCAATGTCTTGATCTGGGCACTATAGTGACTCCTATTCCAATAACCCTTTCTCCAGAGGATAATGACATCAAGGACAGCAGCTTGGGACCAAGTTTAGTTCCTTTACCTGGAATCATGGCGCATGAACTCTCTACCAGCTGGGATTGTTCCAGCTCACGTGGCAGCAGCAAGCTCAAACCTGCTCAGCTCCAGTTCCAGAAACCTGAACTCCTTGTTCACCTCCACACAGGAAAACTTACTTTGGTGAAAGTCTCTCTGAAAATGCTCTTAAGGTAATTAGGAAAACTTTACAAGGAAGTAGCAATATAAATGCTAATACTAACCCTAAAGAGGTGCAAAAAGTAGCATGTGCAAAAAGATGACCACCGAAAAAGGAGAAATAAAGTTACAGCCTAAACCTCAGACCTTGCAAAACGTCTGGAGTCCTTACTCAAAACATGTTGAGATGGACTTCATTATACCTTTTGCAAACTACCTAAAATTATTTTTTTACTAAAAAGCACCAATGTGCACTGTCAAATTGTTTCTCTCAAATGTTTGTACAGTCCTGATGTCACCTTTGTGAACAGAGGACACAATACAACCTGCAGTGTATCAGCAGATACTACTACAAAAAAATAGTTTTCCTTCAGTGTAAAGGGAGAATTTGTACTCTTGTCTGTACATGTTAGGATGCCACAGACATCCAGATACAACATTCATTCAAAGCATTACACGGGCTTCATCTGGTGGAATTCCTGCAAAAAGCCACCACAGAGAGAGTAGGCTACAAAACTTTTGATTATAAACCAATGGCTTCTAAGTAAGGTTAACTAGCAGCCTAGGCCCTGTCTTCTGCCTTCTTTCCTGCTGAAACAATCCTCCCAGGTCTTACGTTGAAACAGCTTTATCTCGCACTGGTGTGATGCAAGCTCCAGGTATTCCTGTCTGGACTAATAAGCACCAAACAGAAGGGAAAAGCCAGTCCGTTTGGTTTCATTAAGACCACACAATAATATTTTAAACAAACTACTCTAAAATGACAACTATAGTTAGCTACCCAATTAAGTATTTTAATTCCAGAAACATTAATTAGTGTTACCATGTTTGCATTCTTAATGGTGTATGAGTTAGCTTAATGTTTTTTCCCTGATATTCAAAATGGCCATTTAACAAAACTTAAGTCAAGTGGGAATCTCAAAAACCTTTTTTTTTTGTCTATCATAACTCATAAAGGACAGAATTCTTCATTAAAAAATAATCTGTTTGTTAGTTCCTAATCAATACTAGCCCCAAATTGTTTAATTTGGAAAAAAAACAAAAACCAAAAAAACATATTTTTTAATTCATTAAAAGTAAAATACAAAAATTTAAATTCTTGGACAAAAACAAAAATCTGAACCAAATATCCTCTCATCCACTATTTCACTGTAGACAAACACAAAAGAAATTCAACATTTAATGAGCTAATGAGCTCTACTGAGTAATGCTTTGTAGTTTACTTCTCTCCAAGTTGTCCTCTTCCTGTATTCAGGCATTAGGCACATTAAGTTCAGGAACAGCATATACCCCCAAGCTTTCACAGAAGGACAGTTTTAACAATGAGTATCATGATAGATTCCATCTTTTTTTTTTTCCTAATAACACTAGCCAATATATTTTTCTTTTCACTAGACACAGAATTCACATGAATTGAGACATCCAGATTAGCAGGTGCTGAAATTTAATGCAAATACAAGACTGTATATGAAAAATATATTCCTTGATTATTATATTTTACAATATGATTTCTTACAAAAAAGAATGAGAGCTTACTAACAGGTATTTATTAAAATAATTTTCTCACTTATGTGCAGTTATACCAACCACAATAAAAGCAGGTACTGGATGAAAATGGTTTTACATTAGATTTTTATGTTACTAGTATAAACTCTGTTGTTCAGTTTAGCCATTTATACACATACTTTTTTACATTAAACACACATATTTGCATGGCTAGTGTCTTACTACAATGTTCATGCTTAAAAATTCATCTCTGAGCAGTATATGATAAGGTTTCAGATACCACAGGGATGCATAACTGAGAACAGCAACAGTGACACTAGAAGAAAAAAGTACTTTCTAAGTACAAGGCAAAAAAAGTTGGTTTGAATACCAGAACTACCAAATCTGTTTTAACATGTTTTTACAACAGCCAGACAACTAATGTTGCTAAAGCAAAACACAAGAGAAAGCCACTTGTAAGACTCATTTGGTATGACACATACATATACATAGGAAATGACAGAATAACTACAGAAAAAAATCCAGGTTCCTAACTAATTTATTAATCCTCGAAGTTCAACCATTACACTATCATGCTATAGTATCTTCTTCAAAAGAGAAGAAAACAGAAACATGGTTATAGATATCACTCATATAAATATGCATGATTTAGAAAGGTCTCAAATATTCATGAAAAAATTAGCAAATGTGGTTTTCCAGCACAGTGAGAAAAAATCCCCCAAATACCAGTAGAAAATCCATGTCACTTTTTATGTATTTTTCAGAACAGACTGTACTACTGCTACAGTGTACATACATATGAGCTCAGAATTATTTGAAAATATATTTCCACACATAATAAAGGCATATCTATTTTAA
Source organism: Jacana jacana (assembly GCA_013400555.1). NCBI lineage: Eukaryota > Metazoa > Chordata > Aves > Charadriiformes > Jacanidae > Jacana > Jacana jacana. The sequence continues at coordinate 8,925 of VZTM01021235.1, forward strand.
AATGTTCTAAATACAAGTGTCACACACAGACACATTACACTGCAAAAGCTACTGGAATTTCACAGTTTATGCATGAGTGCCTACTTAGATTTTCTTGTAATATGTCTTTGGCTAAGGCATTAAGAGAGTTTTGTAAAGAGCAGAAAATTTTCTCTACGAGAATACATTTTTCCCCATAATTCTACAATGAACAGGTATTAATTTGCTATTACAGAAAAAGTAGAAAAAAGTAGAAATTTCTTCTATTCCTCATCCAACTCATTCCCTCCAATTTATGATGACGTGCAATATGCAAACATGTCTCACAGGTCCCCTCAAAATCAGGACATGCAGTAACAACCACTTCCTGTTCCAAGATGGGTACATCACATATATGAAGCCCTCTTAAGGCCTTCCACAATAAGTACTGAGGTAAATACAGCACTAATTTATCAATCTGGACTTTGGAGGTATCTTGTATATATACACATAAAAGGGGATTTAGATTAAATACTAGAAAGAAATTCTCTACTGTGACGGTAGTGAGACACTGGAAGAGGTTGTCCAGAGAAGCTGTGGATGCCCCATCCCTGGAAGTGTCCAAGACCAGGCTGGATGGGGCAATCTTAGAATCATAGAATGGTCCAGGCCAGAAGGGACCTCTAGGGTCATCTAGTCCAACCTCCCTACAGACAGCCTCCCTGGGCAACCTGTTCCAGTGGTCCACCACCATCAGAGTAAAGAACCTATTCCTAATATCCAATCTAAATCTGCTCTTCTCAAGTTTGAAGCCATTGCCCTCCCTTATTCTGTCACTGCAGGCCTTTGTAAACAGACCCACCCCAGCCTTCCTGTAGGCCCCCTTCAGGTACTGGAAGGCTGCTATGAGTTCTCCCCAGAGCCTCCTCTTCTCCAGGCTGAACAACCCCAGCTCCCTCAGCCTGTCTTTGTAGCAAAGGTGCATTTTTGTGGCTCTCCTCCGGACCCGCTTCATCAGGTCCATGTCTTTCCTGTATTGAGGGCTCCAGACCTGCACACAGCACTCCAGGTGAGGTCTCACCAGAGCAGAGCAAAGTGGCAGAATCACCTCTCTGGATCTGCTGGCAATGCACCTTTAGATGCAGCCCAGGATGGGATTGGCCTTCTGGGCTGCAGGTGTACGCTGCCTGCTCATGTCCATTATCACCGCCAGGTCCCTTTCCTCAGTGCTGCTTTCTAATACCTCATCCCCTAGTCTCTATTGATAGTGAGGATTGTTCCAGCCCAGGTGCAGAACCATGCACTTGTATCTTGTCTGGTGTGAAGTGTCCCTGCCCATGACAGGGGGCCTGGAACTTGATGGTCTTTAAGGTCCCTTCTAACTCTAACTGTTCTATGATTCTATGACATAAACCAAGCTTCTATGGTAGTTATGAAAGATGGTACTCCCACATGTGTCCTTCTGACCTCTTTACAGGCAAGTAGGTAGGAGACTGCTAAAAACCTGATATAAGACTGAAAAGATGGAAAGAAGGAAAGATATATAGAAGTAGATTTTTTTTAAAGAAAAATCACAGTTAAAATAAACAGCAATGTACAATTTACAAAAAGTAAACTAGATTGTGGCTGAAGTCGTGGTGATGGGTTGATTGTTGTGACAATGATGTTAAAGACACGCATTCAAACCAATAGTTAATTTTTTTACCTAATTTGAAAGCAAAATGAATGCAGACAGACTACCAAAATAAATTCATGCTTCTTTTCTCTAAAATATAATATGGCAGATCAATCCATGTAGCATAATCCAGTAAAGCAGCAAATAAAAATTACAATTCTTTTAAAAGTGCGGGTTTTTTTATTTGGATTTGGAGAAATACAAGCAATTGAATGTCTCATGCTGAAATTGAACACAGGATGTACCAAAGTAATACAAACACAACGAAAATATTAGTGTCTTAGTAGTAATAGTATTTCCGAGTTACTCAACATGACACAATTACAGGTATATTTTCCTTAGCTCAAGTAGTAAAAACACACAGAAGAATCACACTTTGAATCAATATGTTTAATGAAGTACCAATTTCCAAGAAAAATACAGCACTATAAAATCCTTAATCAAGTGCAATTCTTAGTAATGTCTCCCAATAACTTCGCTACTTATTAGTTACAACCAGCTAAAAATGTTTATTGGGAAGAAAAGATAGCATGGTTTTCTGGGTAGCCTAAGCATTACATGTTATTAGAAACCACTGGAAGTACAACTTTAAATGTCAGTCTGAAAACAAAACCAGAACATTAGCTACAATGAAATCCTACCCTTCAGCATCTTGTCTTGCCGTGTCTTTGATTAAGAGAAAGCAATACAGTTTTGGCACAGGCACAAATTTCACCTTGCCTGTTAGGGAAAGAAATTGGTCTTTCTCTCTATCCATGGTGGTAGACCTGAAGGTGGAATTTCCTGCCTAATCATTTGTGATGGAAACCCAGCAGATCCTGCTCTGGGTACAGCTAGACAGTGGCTCACTGCATCCCAGGAACAGCTGCTGGCAACAAAAGACTGGAAAGAGAAATATCTAAATCAGAGTAAATTGGTAACCCACAGCTGGCCTGTGCCACAGCAGCACAGTCACTCATTCCAGGTGTTCCATGACAAAATCCACCAAAATCTTCAACTAGTACACTTGCTGGACTTAAACTCATGGCTAGCTCTCAAAGCCCAGTTTTAAAAGCTGCCAATTCCTCCATCAGATCTGAACTGTTGAACAAGAAGATACTATTCTCTTTCTTTCAATGAAGGAACTGCCAAGCAATTACCAGAACCATTTTGATAAGGAAAAAACAAAACTGCCAGGGAAGGAAGTCAAGCACCTAATAACCTTCCCAAAGGATCCACGTGAGTGTTTATGCAGCAGGGAAGCTTCACGGGCTCTTTTCTGCAGCTCCAGGCACAGCCTGACTACACATGACCAAGCGGTCAGTTTGGTGAAGAGCTGCCTGGGAAATGAGGACTTCAGCCATTTCCAGTAAAGAACTGTCCAAACAACCAGGAGGAATTTCCATCAAGTGCCAAAAGTTACTTTCCTCAGAAGAAAAATTAAATAAATCATCCAACACATGACTTACTATTCACAGGGTCACAGTCACAAGGCAACTTGAAAAGACCACAGATGAAGAAGGGTCTGTAGCACAGAAGTCTTTACTTACAGGAACAATAATACTAGCTGATTCAGTGATTCTGATTCATATGCACCCCATCTTAGCATATTTACTTTTCATTCATATTATATGAAAGTAGTCGTAAATAACCTAGTATTTGTTTATATTGTACATTTGAAATCAGAGGTATCAACGCAGTGTTTGCCTTAGCCACAAAGAAACAAAATTTCACAGTAAAGGACTTCCTTCATCTTATGAAAATGTCTTAAATATGACTGAAAGCTGGCATTTAACATCTAAAACTTGAGAATGCAAATATTTACCAAAGTAAAGAACAAAAGATTAACCCTTGCAAAAACAAAAGTTGAAGAAAGAATTAAAACCTGGTTTGCTTCTACTTGAAACACACTTGCCCAACGTAGTAAGAGTATATGTGATTTTGCATACCCTGGAGGTATGTATGTCCCCTTTGCAGGTATGTAAACACAATGACAGGTGACAAGGGATTCAGTAATCCTGTCGGATTCTGTACAATCTGTAGCAGATCAGTTCTACTTCTCTCACAGAAATTACACTATCAGAAGATTGATTACTTCACAATATAATTTTTTTAATAACGCAACTAGGAGTAAGAATCTGAAGTGCTTAGGATCATACTGTTTCTTTCCTGGAAATACGTACAAGCCTTACATATCTACTCCATATCTACCTTCTTGTAAATACCTTCTGTTTGCAGAAAGACTACCAGACTTACCAGTGGACAGACATTTCATGTGATAGAAAGTAAACAAACATATATTCAAAAGTAGACAGCTCTTTCAAAAAAATACCACCTTTGCTTTTAACCTTGCTTTTTTTAACATAAATTCCTTGATATACTTTACAGTTTATTCTTCAACTCAGTAATGTTAAGATTGCTTAATGTTTCTGAGCTTTGTAGCCCATTTGCTTTATTATTCTAGTGCTTCATTGAAACACTGCCTGGGACTTGTGTTCTAAGGCCCCTCAGCTTACTATAGACTTATGACGTGATTTCTCTCCTTTGGGACTTTGGGTATTTCTTTGGGTATTGCTTAATGTATTTTGCTAGAATAACTGCTATTACACAGGCAGAATATAACTGGCAAAACAGATGGGGTAAGGGCTGGGGGGGCAGGGAGGAAGCAGGTCCACCTGTAGATTCTCAGTCTTAGCCCTTGAAAGATTGTTTGTTCTAAAACGGTAATCTTTACAGCAAAGTTGTCTTCTAATCAAAAACACATATTACACTTAGAAGTCACAATGACAGGCATTTCAGAGGTACCTGGGCTTTTGTTGGAAAAACAAACAAAGAAAAAAATTTATTTTTCCCAGTCACTCACCAATTTTATAAATAATTCAAAGTCATGTGATTTTAAATACCAAAAGATAATTAATAAATCTTTTAGGATATTTTTGTTCCATCTTCAAAATATATAAATCAGACTAAACTCATCAGGTACAGCAACAGTTTGTGTTCTCTTTAGTCAAGCAGGACACCAGGAAAATTGTTATCTTGAACTGACCAGTTTTGATCAATAGTCCAGTAATATTGACCTTCCAGATCACAAATTCTTGATGGATATTTTACTTATACTAACGTGCTTCTCCATCTTGGAGGAACGTGACAAAAGTTAGATAGGCTAAGCTTCTCATCTTAATAGCACGTTCTGGCATGTTTAATTCTATTTTACGTATCTACTAAAAGATAATGAGGGATAGGTAGAGAGAGGATCTATCCTCTTAATTTTGTAATGGTAAAAAATATTACAGCCTTCAGAATACCTTTATTGGTGACCCTTCGCTCCAGTTCAATGATCAATACAGAAACTCTATTTATGAGTTCACAGATCTTTAGAAAAAAGGTAAAATCACACTCTCAACATATTTTGCAGTTTTGTTTCAGAGTAGAGTTGTAACTGAAGTAGAATAGGTTAAGCAAGCTGTGACTAGGGTTAAATCAATAAGCTGTGGGAAAATAATTTTAACTACTTACACTTCTTGCTTTAGACAGGGACAAGAGTATGTTTACTCCATGTTTTCATTTAAAATAGAAACACCTACAAGATTCAGTATGAAATTGTCACTATGTTGCTTTTAGTAGGTGATCATTTTTATTAATAGATATTACTGTCCTGAGCAACTGTTAAGAATTTATCTTCCTGTATATATATCAAGTGAAGTCAAGCTATATGCATTGTTTTTCTTACAAACGACAGTATCAATATAAATTTTCCAATAAGAAAATAAAGTTGTGTAACTCGTGAGAGACAAAGAATAAACGTGTTTGCTAGTAATTCCCTTACTCTGCTTAAGTCCCAACATACACCAAGAGTTTTGTTCGATTATTGTTTGTTTGATATTCATGGCTGTTTGCCATTCTAATATAATGTCTTTTCTTTTTCAGTGATTATGGACATCTAGATATTTCAGATATGGACATGACATATTTCAGTGGACTATGCCTACGCAATTTTTATTACTCACATATTTGGACAAACTGGAAGCAATCTATTCTGATTTGTTATAATAAGACAAAGAAATCTGAAAAAAAAACGTTCAAAATGCAGATGAGTGACAATTCACATATTCTAATTGATTACACTCTAATGATAATTGAAGTTATTTGAGATTTTTTCCTTGTTTTTTGAGATTTCTTTTTTGTTTGCAAGGAAAACAAACATATCTGATCATCGCCTTTTTAAGACACCATTTGCATATCTGCCCCATAGAACATGTTTGAACTTTCCTCTGGACAATGGAATATTGATGAGGAGCTTCCCATGATATGAATTTGTGTTTGGTCTGTATTCCTTTATTCAAATGAACATTGCTTACAGATAAATCAAAAGTAGGCAATTTGGTGAATAAATCCATGTTTATATTTGACAGCATTTGAACAGATTAAGGTATTAAGTGATGAAGATCGTGAGTGAAAAGGCACCCAGAATCTCTGCTTACCAGCCTCAGATCTTTACCATGACCACCAATAGTTCCCACAAAGGTCAGCTGATGCCTGTATTGGCTCCAGAAATACAAGGCAGTCTCACTGTATGGTATTATTACTGATTCTGAAAGGCCTGAGGGATGTGAAAGCCAAGGCTGTTGTATGTTCCTAAGTTTGTGCTGCTCCAGTGCTCGTAACAGCCTTTGGCACTTCTAAGTTACAGCAGTGGTCTACCCTAGGTAGTAGGGTTGCCTGGAGCTGAAGTACAAAAGTTTGCAACTCCATCTTTCCCACTCCGGATGCTTTTCTCTACATTAGTATCAAATTAGTAAGGCAAAGGCTCCACTGAACCCACTTTGTGGTTTAAAGCTTTATACAACTCCAAAGGACAGAGCAAAGATAAGTGTGTCACTAAAAATAAAAGAAAGACAGTATGGGCTTAATTCAAATCTATGGCCAAATTGCAGAAATACTAATTACAATGTTCTCTAATAGAGTGGAATCTGTGTTCATTCAATCTGGCTATTCTTGCCAATACATCTCAGAAATGTGACAGGTTGCTCAAAAGAGGTCTTGGATCAGGCCCTGAAGCAGATCATTAAGCATGTAATTCAGCTGAACTTTGTAACAAATATGACATCTAAATTTTAGTAAGTTTCATCACTACCTGGCCCAGAAGATAGAACAGTTTGGCTTTGAAAAGCTGCATGCTGTTTAATTCAGAATACAGAAGTATTTACAGAAACAGAACACCCAGCAGCCTTTAATGTTTAATTCTCTTTGTTGCTCTGCTTAATCATGTATTTCTCACAACCACACAATAGCATTAGAAACTGGTTTGCGAATACAAATACTTCCTTTTATAAAAATGAACATTGACATCTGTAAGTAAAAACAAAAACCCTACGTATGGATTGTCCTTAGACTGTATTTTCCTTCCATTTGAGCTGTAGTTTAAGGATATATCAAACATAGCCATCCATTTCCATCAGCATGCAGAACTAGGAACTTAGTTCTAGGATTGCTTCTGAGGTTCATGTTGGGAAAGATTTTTTTTATGTTCAAATTCCCCTTCCTGTTCTGAGTGTCCATGAGAAAGGTATCCAGGAACACAGACCAGAAGGGAGTCTCCACTATTTGTCTGGAAATGATCATGCTAACAAAGGAAAAAAAAAAAATGTTAAGTGTCCTAGAACTGGGGGAAACACTTCTTCCTGAAGCTCTGTAATGCACTGCAAGCATATTCAGACACAGCTTTCAGTTGAGCCTTCCCACACACACTCACTTTTGAGATGTCCACTGGTGAGAAGTGTCTTAAACACACTGCAAAATTACTCATTGCTAAATAAGGCAGCAGGACCATGAAACCAGATACTGAGTTGAAGACTGAACACAACAGGAAAAAAAAACATTCAATTGGGCTACAGCAGCGTAACAGAGACTGCCTAAACTAGGAGGGAAAAAATAAATAAAAAACAAAACAAGCAAAAAAAAAAACCAACCACAACAAAACCCCACATCATTTTTCTTGTGCACCTAAGTGCGAAAAGTAGTTTCTAGAAGTCATGATGTTTCTTGCCTTCTCTCTCTCTCAAATTACAGTACTAGTAAGATAGCTATCCGAATTCCATGAGGGATTCAATGGGAGCTGACCATTAAGCCTACCATTACATAAAACTCTACTTATTTGTTATGTTCTATAATGTAGATCTTTGAGTTTTGTCTGAAACTTTCTCATTTCTGAAAGAAATTCCCCCAAAATTTCTGTGATTTAACTACTTCCCTTCAAATCTATTAATAAAATTCTGTTTTGTTGCACTAAGAATAAAAACTTGCACAAGGGCTGATGTGGGCACACCTGATTTACCTTTGTAATCAATATTGCCTTCTGCCAATCTACACTGGCAAGTTCAAGTTAATTCCCATTGCTACCTCAAGACCCATCTTTGGTATAGAAATCATCTCCTAGTTCACTGCAAAGCATCTGGCAGATGTGATGAGTATCCTTAAATTCAAGAGCAAACATTAATGTGCTTTTTAAAAACTTAACAGAACACAATTAACTAACATTATTAAGGATGGGGTTTAAAATACTTTAAAGAGATTTTCTTTTTACTTTTTTTTTTTTTTTGGATTGAAAAGCTGTAGATTTTAAAAAGATTAAGTCACCTCTATCTAACATTAGGAGCTATATTCCTTACTGCAAGTCTCTTTGTGAGCAATTCGTAACAGCTGTGCAAACATCAGCCACAATGAACAGGCACAATGCCAAATAGAAAATTACCAAATAGATGAAAATATCATGTCTTCTCTGAAATTGTAACTGTCCAGTAATTCTAAGGTACACACATGAACAGTGCCATCTCAGTTGTTTAGAGTTCAAAGTGATTGCTTAGTCTTGAGAAGAGAAGGCTCAGGGGGGAATCTTACCAATGTGTATAAATACTGAACAGGAGTGGGAAAAGATGGAGCCTCTCCTCTCAGTGATGCACAGGGAACTGAGACGAGACAATGGGCACAAAGTGGAATACAAAACATTTTGTTTAAACATGAGGAAAAAAAGAAGCTTTTTTACTGTAATGATGATTGACACTGGAACAGTTCACTGGGTGGGTTTGAGGAGCCTCTGTTCCTGAAAATATTAAAAACTCAACTGGACATGGTTCTGAGGCCCTGAGTAACCTGCTCTGACTGATTGCTTTGAGCAGGGTATTGGACTGGAGAGTTGTACTGGGTCCCTTCTGTCCTGAAACATTTCATGACTGTTGATACCAAGTTCAAAATGAATCCTTTTTACTANAACATGAGGAAAAAAAGAAGCTTTTTTACTGTAATGATGATTGACACTGGAACAGTTCACTGGGTGGGTTTGAGGAGCCTCTGTTCCTGAAAATATTAAAAACTCAACTGGACATGGTTCTGAGGCCCTGAGTAACCTGCTCTGACTGATTGCTTTGAGCAGGGTATTGGACTGGAGAGTTGTACTGGGTCCCTTCTGTCCTGAAACATTTCATGACTGTTGATACCAAGTTCAAAATGAATCCTTTTTACTATAGTCAGTCCTTAATTTTATGAAAAAAATTATATAGTTGCTAGGAATCAAACAAGGGGAGTGATCACAAATTGGAGAACCTGAAGCTTTAGTCTTCAAAAATCAACTACCAAGTTCTACAGAAAAGCAAAGATTACCAATTTTACAGGTGCTCTGATTTTCTATACTATTTTTTTTAATAGTGAAACAGATGATGGATAAGAAAATAAAGACATAACTTTATAATGAAGAAAATAAAACTTGGCTTCAAATGTTATGATCTACTTTAAGCATGAAAGAATTACTGCAGCAAACTTGTTTCATTTATTGGTGGGGAAATACACCAATACACCCAAAGGACTCAAATCATAGTGGAGTCAACAACTGACAAAGTTGCCATTCCATTCCCCATAAAGTGGAACAATTTACAGTGCTGAAAGACTTTTCACAGTAGAGGATGAATACATAAAAACACTTCCAGGTCTTTTACTTGTGAACTAAGTAGGCACAGGCATAGAAAAATGCTAGACACATCACAGTGTTGCAGCTGTGACTAGGGATCTGACTAACATCAGCAGTATCTTAAAGACTGAAATCTTCCTGAATAGTCTCTCAGTGAGGGGCTGGTCTTGGTCTTTTTCTTTTTAATTCAGGTAGGCACACATAGAAAATCAGAACGATGCAGCCATTCCAACTGCTTCCCCCTACAATTTTCTAACATGAACTGAGGCTACCTGACTTCAACAATCCTTTTCTGTTTAAGAAAACTTCAAAAAAAAAAAAAAAGTTTTTAGTGTTTTCCCTAAGTTGTAGACCATTCCACACTCAAACTTTTATATTTAACACATTACAAAGACAGGAATTGCACCAGTCTGTTCAAGTCCAAGCACACGGTCAGGCCAAACTGACAATAATATCAATATGTTCTTAAAATGTAATAACTATTATGCAGTCAATGCATTTTCCTAAGTACAAAAGGCTGATTTATCTGCAAAACTGGTGTACTAGGAAATGTCAATTAAAGACCAAGAAATACAATAAGTATTCATCTCATGTAGAAACATTTTTTAAAAAGTGACATTGTGAAACATTTTCCAAGGAAGAAAGTCAGTCAGGTTTACACATAATATTAATGAAGGCCAGATACAGTCTGATCCTCCCTCTTTCTCTCCCCCTGCCCAAACTCAAATTTTCTTTATTCCAGCATTAAGCAGTGACGAACACTGTCACATAAACTTCTCATGCTACAAAAATGAACTGACAGGACTAGCATTATCTACTGATACATTTCCATTTTGTGTGGCATTTGACATGGCTTGTCTTTGCTTTAGTGTCTTCCTCTTCCTAGTTGGATGAGAGGGGCCTAAGGCAAATTTTTTAAAATCACATGATAAGTAGAAGTAGAGAAGAAAGATTTCAGTAGCTCTTGGAGCAGAAGAGCGCTCCTAAAATTCCTGGTGTTTTAAATCAAGCAATTCCAAGCTTATGTTTTACTTTTTCTTTGAAGCTCACATATCCAACATAATTCCATAGCAATTATTAGTCTATACAATGAAAAATAATGTTTTAATGCTATTTTCATAAAACTGCAACTAAAGAAGCACAATACAAATTAAGCAAATTTCAACTTAGAGCTGAAAATTTCTTTTAACTAAGAGAATGAAATTTGAATAAAGAGTAGATTCTTAATGCAAATTCTTAAATGGAAAGCAGAAGGATAGAAGGACATACGCTCTTCCCAATTTCCAACTTACATCCCATTTCTAACCACCATGATTTTGGGATCAATGTGACAAACTGGGGGAAAAAAAACATCCTGGAGAATAAAAAAGAGCTACTCGGGATTCTTAACCCAGCAAGTGTCGTTCACCCACTGGATAAGATGAGAAAGAAGGGTAAGAGCTGAGACTCCAAAGCAGTTAGGGCTGATGTTAATTAATCTAGTAAATTTTAATTAACAGATAGAATTACAAAAGAAAGGCATAATATGACAGTGTATAGCCATTTCTATGAGAAAAGCAAACCAAAATAAACCCCAACCCCTCAAAAATCTTTCTTGTTTCCCACTGTTTACCAAACGTCTACTATGCACACAAAACTTCTGGCATTTTTACCACTGCTTTACAAAATTCCTTTTTATACTATAAACAGTATCTCTTTCTAACATAAGGTATAGAACAATTAAGTGGGGAGGAGGGGAAAAAAATGGAGAGAGTCACATCTTATAACGGATCTGCCAAGCATTAATAGGAATAAAAAGGATTGGTGCACTTTCCAATTCTTAATTAAACATACTCCTTGAAGAATAAGATTTGGATCAGGAATTGCTGCACAACTGTAGTTTGCAACTGCAGAGGGGAGACAGCTATTCCTTAAAAAATCCACCCTAGCAGCATCAAAACCAGCACAAGCAGTGGAGCTGCACATATTGCTCTCATATGTATATGATCATCCCTCACACCCCATTTAGAAGGCAGAACACTTGATCAAACTGAATTCCTACCTGTGAGCCAGGAAGCATATAGGCGACTTGGATCTCCGCTTCTGGGTTTGTCAGTGCAATTTATAGTCAAGGAGGGGTTGGGGGAGAAGAATGCAAAGCCAGCATATGACATAACTGCATTAATTACTTCATCTGCAGTGCAGTTTGCACTGTTTTTATCTCACAGCAGCCATGAAGCTTCATTGCTCATTCCTCACCGTCACTGTTAATCTATACCCTTAGACTGAAAGGATCCACACATTAGTTTAGTGTGACTAGACTGGAATGGACCTATTGGGTCACAACTTCTCTCAATGGCATTACAAACATCAAGTGAGCCTGTCACCTTCCAAATCTGTTACTCAATTCACCAGGAGCTAAGTACTATAATGAAGCATGAAAAAGTTCTTGATTAAATGAAATCAACTCTGAACAGCAAAGAGTAGGAGGCATTGTGCTAGATGACCTTTTCTGACAACCACCATTGCTACCCCTCTGCCTCTGTAAGACTGAATTCCCAAGGTCTGTCTGGTAGTCCTATTAGCACCATGCTAACACTGTTCCGCTGGTTAAAACATGCCTTCTTTCAGTTTCAAGAAACATACAGACAATACTTTGTTATTTGACTAGCACCTCTGAATTGAAATAGATATAAATCATATTTCCTGCTTGTAGTTAACCCCATTTTGACTTCCACACACAGAATGCTAACCTTCTTTACTAAGTCATCCAACTGGACACGGTGGGCCTGCATATGCCAGCAGAGGGAGACTAATGATGTGTATGAAACACATTGGCAGTTATCATTTGTATCCCTTGTACAGGACTTGGCAAGTAAGATGACAACAGGTATCATGAGTCTCTTATGCATTCATTCCTATATGACCATACATCTCCCTTTAAAAATTTTACACAGAAAACTAGATTTCAAGGGTCATCACAACTCCAAGATAAAAAGTGTTTGGTCTTCATTGGCAAGTGCTCTAGCCACACCACCCAAGTCACAGAAGGCAAAGACAGGGATTGAGAGAATGAGGAACTGCTCACTGTAGTAGAAGACCAGGTTGGAAACCATCTAAGGCACCTGAAGGTGCACAAGTCCACGTGACCTCATGAGATTCTTCTGTGGATCCTGAGGGAACCTGCAGATAAAGTTGCTAAACCACTACCCATCATATTTGAGGAGTCATGGTAGTCTGGTGAAGTTCCTGTTGACTGGAAAAGAGGAAATATAACCCCCGTTTTTGAAAAGGTGGAAAAGGAAGACAAGGGAAGTACAGGCTAATTAGTATGATCTCTGTGACTGGCATGATCATGGAGCAGATCCTCCTGGAATCTCTGTTAAGGCACATGGAAAATCAGCAAGTATTCAGTAAAAGCCAACTTGGCTTCTCCAAGGGCAAATTGTGCCTAATAAATTTGGAGAGTTTATAGGACAGGGTTACAGCACTGCTAGATAAAGGACGAGCAACCGAAGTCTTCTATGTAGACTTGTGCAAAGCACAAGACACTGTACCACACAACATCCTTGTCTCTAAATTGGAGAGACACGGATTTGATAGACGTACCACTCACTGGATAAGGAATTGACTAGATGGTCAGTCAAAGAGTTGTGGTCAATGGC
>VZTM01021236.1:2915-15402 GCA_013400555.1 Jacana jacana
AAAAGGGAACATAACTGGTCTATAGTCAAGTAGCTCAACAGTGTACATGAAATTGAATTTATATTAAACAGTTCTCAGTTCAAGGTCATATTGTCACTGTTAGTAGTACAATCTAACACCACATTTGCTTAAAATAACATCTTGAAGAAGGAGGCCCAAAAGGCAAGATGCCATGAGTGGAATTCCCAGAGATTCAAAAAGACCAGAAGGTAATACCAGGATCATCTTAGTCCAATCTTCTATGTGATAGAGAAGGTAGAACTGCTGAATATCTATGTTCTAAATCACATATCTTTGTCAAAAATTATACCCGTAAATGTAAAGAAAATCTGACTGGATGCCATGGGTGCTTGTGAAATGAAAGACATTTGAGGAAATGGTGTCAGGATCTTCATTAGTTTTCTCTGCAGTGGAAGATGAAAGCATCACATTGCTTCAACTCATAAAGACCTGTCTTTTTCTTAGCAAGACTATATCTTAGTAAGATAGATATGGTCTTCACACAACAATGTGAACTCTTCTCTGGTAACAGAATTCTTATTTTTAAATTCATTAATTTCTACTGGTCACAGCAGAAGATTGACCAGGTAGAAAGAAATTAAAATTATTTTACTTTTTTTTTTTGACTATACCTGATATCCTGTTCTATAACTCCAAGGGAAAGGCTCGAGGGTCCTGTAGAAGAATTACTGCAGTTTTGCTGAGAACACCTAAGATATTGCAATCCTGTGCCAAACCAACTGCTTCTGTTAAGGGAATAGCTCTCTCTCTTTGACCCATATTAACAAGCTCTTTGATTTTTTGTTGCTTTTCACCTTCATCTATTAATTTTCCATTTTTTAAATATTTACATATTAACAATAAAATTTTCTGCCCTAATCTGTATATTTAAAATATAAAGATAACAGCAGTTGGGTTTTTTTTTCCCTCTTTTCGAGTTAAGAGCACTTCATGAGCATGATTTGGTTTGTATGGTTTTATCAGAGTAATCAGTATGAGTAGTCTCTTATCTATTAGACTACATACTCTTTTTTTGTTATGGACCACAATTTCTCTGTTAGGTCTGCAGGCTTGGGAAGGCATTTGTGCATTGTGCCAAAGACAACCACACTCATTGATTTCTAAACCTTATGTGGCTGTCTACACTACAAACAAAAATTGTATCATTTTGTATTTTAGGGAAAGGTCTTACTTGCATGATGACTTGGACCAATCTAAAGGTGGCACTTTCAGAAAAGCTTTGGCATTGCCAACAGATTTAGCAAATAAGTTTTTGACTTCTCTTAGGTCCTGCTGGGAACTCATCATAATTTTTTTCAGAAAACCAAGCTTCTTGGTAGTTCCTGCCATCACATATAATTGTTTTGGTTTATCTAAGCATAAAAATTAGATTAATAAATCCGTATAGTTATTAATGCATAGTAACCATTCCTGAATAAAATCTTATGCTGATATTTTATCATTTAAAGCTTGACTTAAATGTCTAGGAAAAGGTGGCTTCAAAAATGCAATTTTTTTAAGAGTAGAAAACAAAAATTGCAGTAGTTCAATTATCTACTGTGGACCAACTGGGAATTTTATGCTTAGAGATAGGCTAGCAAAACTATTAAATCAAAAGATGATTGCTGATATTCACAGAAAAGCTAAAAATCAAACGTTCTTTTCTTTAGGCTAATGTGAACATATACATGAATGACAAAGGTACAGTGATGTTTTATATTATATATGGATAAGAATATAGAAAGTGTTCTGAATTTGACTGATATCTCACAGGCATTGAGAGCACTACACAATCCAACATTTTTTTTCCGAATAGGAGGAAGTATCAATACTACCTTTAAAATCTGTAGTATTTGCAGCACCTCTTTTCATTTGGGAAAAAAAAATAAAATAATCCAATTATCCGTTACCAAAACAAAGTCACTAAATTACCTTCCTCATTATGAATAAAAGATGTCTTGTAGTCTTCAGTGGTAAAAGTCCTCTAGTAATGATAATTCCTATGGTTGTTTAGCTTCTCTAAAGTAAAAAAACCAACAAGCTCCATATAGTGGAGCTGTTGTCGAATTAGTTGTCATCACAGCAAAGGCCCAACAACAACAAAGAGAGTTGCAAAGAGAGCAAAGAACTAAAATAAGAGGAAAGTTTACGGACTGTAATACAAACTTAAATTACTACTCTGATAACATAATCTAAGGGTGCAGTCTATTTTGGAATTCAGATTTTGATACTTTACTTTGAATGACAAATCATATATTGATGAACTTGGAAAAGAAAGAATAGCTTGTATATAAAACACATGCTATATGGACTTAAAGGCACAGAAGCTGATTACAGAGCTACTAAACAGGTTGGGGTTTGTTTTTGATCTACTCTAAGGTAGATAATTGCTCAGCATCATGCACATGCATTCTCTGACAGTGGCAGGAGACAAGGTTAATTCAGGAGATCACAGGAGTTTGGGATATTAGCTAACATATCTCTACCAAGACTTAGTTTCTACATGTATTAATGTGAAACTGGTGCCTATGAACATGCTTAAGCCCTTTCTGACCCTGCTGCTACAGCTCACTCCACAGCTTCTTTGTCCTGGTTTGAGGTAAAACAAACCAATTTTCTGTTCAGTAGTTTTACTTTTTTAGCTGGGCCTCTTCTAACTAACTAAAGTCTGAAATTAACAGCACATTGTTCAGAGACTATTTCATCTCATAGTGATAAGACCTGATTATACCAAGGGATGGTATGCAGAGAGGCCCTTGCTTATACTTACTGCTAGAACAATCAAGGTCAGGTAATTTTGTCAGGTGACCTAAAACTGGCCAATTGGGATATTCCATCCCATCAGCATCATGCTCAGTAAAAAAAAGCTGAGNAGGTGACTACTTTAATATAGGCAGAATATCCCCACAACTGCATTAATAAAGCCATTTTCTTTAGAGACATCAGCCAAATGCAGCACTAAAAAGTGAAAAGATCTGCTTAAGTTTCCCTGGAGGAAAAAAAAAAAAAGCTGGGAAATTTCCATGTTTAAATATATGTCACTATGCTATAGCTCCTGCTTTCACAGGACATATTTTTCTCAGAATTTGCTCTTTGTTGTCTGCAATAGGATAAAATTGCTAATAACGATAAAGCCTTAACAAACACCAGCAAATCTAAGGTCATGAACAATAGAGGAAATGCCTGTGCTAACTCTCACCTCAGCAGGCACATCTCTCTATTCGGAGGGGGACTCATACAGAAGTGTTACCTTGTGTCCTAGGGCAGAATAGCTCCATTAGGACAGTGATATGAACGTACTAAACAGTTTCACCTCTCAACAGGACTTATTTTGAGCACAGCATTAGTATACTTAACACAGTTATCCTGCTTTTTGTTCCAGAGCTAGTGTCGCTGCTGCTAGATCTCAGCCAACCTCTTGCCAATTCACATACAGCACTACCAATTTTGGAGAGGCCAAGATTTTACCCAGGTTGACAATGAAGCACAGATCATTACACAAAGTGTTTGCTTGGTACTCTAATTGTCAGCAGAAAAGTACATACAAAGGATTAGAATCAAGTTTGCATGGAGCATCAAATACTGAAGCATTCGTAAAAAGAAATTATTATGCAGCTGCTGCCAAGTCATCTGAGTGACAAGCTTACATGTGTAAAATGCTTATGTAAATAAAATAATGTAATTGCTATTGATCTGATAATACACAAGTATGAATACTGCTCTGAAACAATTTATTATAATACAAATAGGATCTAAAAATTTGCTGACATGGAAATCGCATCATTTATTTGTATTTTTTTATTCCAGCCACTTCACAGAGCTCTTTTATTCTACCTTTCTCCTACTGCCTCATTTTTCTCAAAAATTTGCTAATTTTTCCTCTTATTCCATTCTTTTTTTTTTCTTTTCTGTTCTGTTTTTTTTGGGAGGTGGTTGGTTTTTAGGGTTTCTTTTTTTTCAGCATATGTTCATCCAAAGCTATCGATTTTCCTTTTATTGCTCTTTGCCACTGCCAGCTGGGTCGCTATCTATTGATGAGACACAGAATAAACAATCATACAGATGGGTTGGAAGGGTAAAGAAGCAGCAGGTAACAGGGCACATGGTGAAGAGGCAGACAGAAAGAGGGACACCAAAGGGAAGTAATTTTATGTTTCTGGGAGTGCTCAGAGGGACTCTGACCTAGGCTTTTAATGGGAAGGTTCTGTCCCTTCTTCGGTCACATGCTGATCTGAAATCTGTATGTCTCTCTCATTTAAATCAGAATTTAAAATTAGAGATAGGCTAGCAAAACCATTAAATCAAAAGATGATTGCTGATATTCACAGAAAAGCTAAAACTGGGCTAGTACTGCTGATCAAAATTTAGTTGAAGCTTTCAGCAAAAGTGTCAAGTTTTATTGAACTTTCTGCAATGAAAGCTGTTAGTCACAAATTCCTCAGCAGCTTGACTGCAAATGTACAAGTTGTTGCACTTCATGTTTGATAAAGAATGTAGCAAATTATTTAGGAAAAGGAATGGAGGACAAAAAGGTTAATGACAGACTTGCTTTTGAAAATGAACTATGAATTAATGGATTCAGTTCAGATACTGTTGGTCACGGTCCAATGACAATTCATTTATAAAGACAGTTATCTCATCATCAACTTTAAACATCAGAAGATCAGAAGATGACTTCTTTAAATTAAAACTTGGGAGCATTGCATTAAGCTTAAATTATTGTTTAAAAGGTATCATAAACTTAATAAAAGTATGACAGGGGAAATTGTAATTTATGCAAATGCAGACTATTGCAAGCAAAGACTATAGCACGCTTTCTGGTGCTTTCGTTTTTTGCATTCTGCATTAGTCACAAGAGCCATTTTAATATCACATTGTTCAAGAAGCCTAATCCTAGAGGGGGGAAAGGACAGTTTGTCATCAGCAGATATAAGAACCAGAACAAAAGCCAAACAGCAGCTTTGAGCTATACTTAGCTTTATTAGGTTAGTATGTTGAATGAGAATGTCTGCATCTAGACTGCTACTCACCATAAGTTACCCACCCATGTCTCTATTTTACTGTATCATGGTAAAATAAAGAGAGATAAAACAAACAAACAAACAAAAAAAACAAAACCAAAACCAAACCAACCAACCAACCAAATAAAGAGGGGGAGAAACAAAAATGACATAATCCATAAGAGAGACTGTGTGTCAAAGGCAAACATAACAATTTTCCAAAATTCATGGTACATAGCAAAGGAAAAAAAAATCTATTGAAAAATCTACTCACGGGTTCTGTAACATTTTCACCTTTTTTTCTGTGTTTTATTTGCCTTGTTGGCCATAAGAAGTACTCCCTGTTTCCAATAACTCACTGCCACTGGAAGGTTCTTCCTGATGAGATATCCACTGCCATCCATGGTCCTACCTTCACTCCTAGCTATATTATTTTTTTGTGGCATAGCAGTCCTGGGGAAGGAGGACGTGCTGTTTTGAGGGCAATTCCCGATGAGCAGATCGCAGCAGGGATGAGCTGTGAGCAGGTGGAAACTGGCCCTATTGTTGTGTCACTCAGGCTGGGGCTGATGGATCTAGGAGGAACAAAATTGGGTCCTGGGCTATGGGCAGTGTGGAGGCAGCTCTAGGGCAGATGTCAGGGGCAGACAGGGCTGATAGTGCCCTCAGAGCTCTGAAAAAAGGAGACACGAGGGTCCAAAAATGCATTTGGAGGTAGGAAGTGAGAATCTGGTGAAGGTGCCTTCCTCTTCCATCCTCCAATTCTTGTCCCATGCCATTATGCATTGTTATAAAGAGGCAAAAGCCTGCTTGTCTTCCCCCAGTACTGAGTGCCACCATAAAGCCACATTTCTCCTGGTGGTGGCAGTCTGGTCCTTGCATCTTAGCGATTGTTTGGGTAGAATGCCACAGTTTTCTTAGAGAAGAAAGTGTGTAAAAAGAGTAGCACCGTTTAGGGAAGCGTGTGGCAGTGGCAGTGGCAGCTGGGCACAGTGGGGCAGGAGAGGAAGGCAGCATTTCTGTGACAAGAGGCTGAGAGGCCCCTGAGTGCCAACTGAGGCTGCAAATAACAAAGATGTCATTAAGAGAGTGATTTTGCCCAAGAAAAGATTATAGGAGTCTTCCATAATACAAGCTGATAATTTGCTAATGATATCTTTCAGCTACACTGACGGGCCCCAAGTTTAAATTCATTCTTTTCCCAACAATGTTGTCAGTGACAGGACTTTGGTAACTGCAGAACCATATTCTTCGGTATTTTACTTTGAAGTTATAGTTGCTTTTTTTTAAAACAACAGTTTTTCAGTATGGGATCTGTGTAAAATTGTCAGCAGCAAGAAACATATTTGGATTGGCAAAACCCCTGAAAAACAGATGAGTTTAACTTTTTTTTTTTCTTACAAAGTTTTGTTAAGCAATTTTTAATAACTTATGCCTGAGATATTTCCTTAAAATTTTAGAAACCTTGTTAATCTGCTACAACATATTAAATACCACATTGATCTTGAAACATATGCATTACCTAATACTTAAACACTGTAAATTAATATTCAATTCAGTTGATGTCAAACTATGACTCTACCTAAAAAATACAAGTACATCAATATTTATTCTCTTTTGGAAACTAAAACTTTCTTAATTATGTGTGATGATTTATACAGAATACTAGAATCAACAGAATTTAATTCAATAAGAAATTCGTCCATTGACAGAACTACAAAACGTGCCTAGAGCCTGTGCTAAACATTGAGAGTCAAGCTCTGATTTGCTTCTTGGGGAAAATGCACGAGCAATAAAACTAGATTCAAATGTAAGTTGTTGTAACAACCTAATGCAGTGGCCAAATTCTATATGTACTAAAATAAATGTATGAGTTTGATGGCACACTTACAGTTATTAAAGTTGCAACAATTTATACAGTTCTCGGTAACTAGGAACTGCAGTCAAAAACCAAATTAATGGAAACAAAGCTGTTTAGACAGTCCTAAAGCAGAACTGTAAACACATGTAAATGTAGCTCATTTATAGCTTTCCAAGCAGGTTGCTAAGCAGAAAGGGGTACATCACTATAGATCTGGGTTGTCTATGAAAGGCTGATAAACTTGTGTATAAAAGACCTCATGAATTCTTCACATATGGCGATAATGTATTTCAATACAGAAAGCAGTGGCAATACTCTGCCTACCTAGGTGTAGCACTAATTTTGTGTTAATAGATTTTAAAGGGTGAAGAAAAAACATAGGGATGGCCTGATCATGATTTTTCACTTTAGCGTTAGAAATGGGAATCATCCAATGTAATGGGGGACATGGGAGTCATCTATAAATAAAACTTGGAAATGTGTTTCAGCTGCTGAAACACAGGTGTTTAAGAACATCTTGGACAATGGGGGGAGTCTGCTTTGCATTCATCCCAAATACTGTTTTACAAGGATGTATTTCCTTTTACAAAGAAATGCACCTTGTAAAACAAACCTGATATTGTATCTTTGTGTTTCTTTCAAAAAGAATAACATCTCAAGGTGGACGAAAAATTTAGGTTTAAAATAACTGAGTGGTGGCTCAGTTGCCATCTCCTGACTGAATCAATCAAAACCAATAAACATTTATATGTCCTGATATTTTTACCCAAGATCAAATATATAACCTTAGAAATGTTCTTTTTTTTNNNNTTTTTTTTGTCTGCATGGACTTTAAAGATATGAAAACAAATTGATTGCAGAGCTAAAGAGTTAAATCCCATCCCAGGAAATGGCATAAATTTCACCTCAAAAAGCCAGTAAGGTTTTTTTTGTTTGTTTGTTTTGGTTTTTTGGTGTTTTTTTGTTTTTTGGTTTTTGTTTCTTTTCTGATTACTGGGATTTTATGCCCCATCCCTGGAAATGTTCAAGACCAGACTGAAATTTTATGGGAAAAACTGCAAGATGTTTCCCCATACTTCGCTCAGCAAACTAACAGCTAAGCAAACAGATTCAAACACTCCAGCTCTCCTCCCCTTTTACTATCCTTTTTTAATAAACTAGAAGCACCTGCCTAGGTAGAGATCCTCTTGAAAGATGTGGTAGAGTCTGACTATGTCTGCAATATTCTGACAGACCTATATGTTTGGTCATTCTGACCAAATTGTGGTTTGGAGTCACACCCTATAGCAGGAAAGTGGACATTCCTTTCATGGGTTCTCCAACATGGAGGAAAGTACGACACCTAGCATCTGTGATTGTCAGCATTTGTACCCACTGCCAGCTCCTGCACAGTGCCAGAGCCATGACACACTGCCCCAGCATCATCAGAGCCCGCACACCAAGGCCAGTGGGCTTGAGGCACGTTGCCTATGCCAAGGTCGAGGCCCTTGAGGTGCAAGTCAGACAGGGCATGAGATTTAGCACTGGGTGAGACCCTGTTAACAGGTTGTCCAGAGAAGTTGTAGATGCCCCATCCCTGGAAATGTTCAAGACCAGGCTGGATGGGGCTTTGAGCAACCTGCTCTGGTGGGAGATGTCTCTGCCGCAGCAATGCGGGGGTGGAACAAGCTGATCTTTAAGGCCCCTTTCAACTCTAACCATACTGTGATTCTATGATCCTATGACTCTCAAGTGGCAACGAAACACAGAAAACACTAATTAATAGCGCATGCACTGAAAGAGAACTTTTCGGAGTCAGACATGCATCAATAATAAAAAAAAGGCTTATTAGCAGCTTAATGATTTCATTCAGTCTTTTAAAATGTATTTTATATTTCAAAGAATAGTTGAGATAATGAAACAAGGAAAAAATAAAATATGCAAGCACACAGATACTCCTTTTTTTTTTTTTTTTAGTAAAATGACAGATCAGATTTTTAGGATGAATGGTAACAAATAAATTTTCTGACAACAGCTCTCTAGTTCAAATTTCATTTTTTCACATTTGCTGATATTTGGTTCCCTTGCTACTGCATCTTAAGTGTATACCCAAACTGATTAACCTCATGGCAGGATAGCATGTCATGTAATGATTTTAATAACATTTATTCATAAGATTGTTACTCATTCCAGTTTCTGCCTCAGGATGTGCTAGAACACCATGTAATTCATTAGCAGACACACTGAGAAGGCAATGAGGCAGATACAATGTGTAGATTAAAAAAAACAACAACAACAAAACAAGACTGCACTTAACTCTTCTGTAACCATTTGAAACCTATTTCTAAGCTTATTTAATTGTAAATGTTGTTGCATATTGTTTCAAATTGTATCCAATTAGGAGCAATGAAATATAAACAAATTCTCTATTATTTAAGGAATTTCAGGGGTAAGATATTTAGAAAAGAAGAAACACCAACAACAATTAAATATGAAGAAGAAAAAAAAAAATAAAACCTAGGTGAACTTCCATAGAAAATTTCTTAGAATGTTTCCTAAGTTTTTGTACAAATATTAATGTAAAAATATACAGACAAATAATTATCCAGAATAATTGCATCATATTTTGTAAGAAGTCATTTTTTAATATATTTTAGATTCTCTTTATATGCTGATGTGTGTATTTTCTTAAAAGGTTACATCAGTAGCAAAAGTGCAAAGAAAAGAAAAGGGAAAAAATAATAAAGAAAGTGTAATTGTATTTTCTCCTTTAGCCATAAAGGGATATGTATTTATTTATAAGAATGTCCTTTTTTGTAAGGAGCCTAAAATTGCAATTTACAAGCACATAACCAATCTGTCCCATAAATACCTATGTATGGTATGTGTATATACATATATACAAGTACAAGGACCTTATGCAAATATTACGATAAATATTATTTTAATGATAAATGTATTTTTCAAACTAAGGAGCAAGGAACTATCCCTAAAAAAAGGGCCAAAACTAGATGACCATTTGACTACATCAAAACTCTCAGAAGGTAAAGCCATGGTTCTGTATGAGTATGTTTGACCCGATCAAAGGGATTTTTTTTGACGAGAAGGTATGCAAGGGAACTTTTTGTGCATTTACAAAAACGCTGTTCAATTTTCACATCTTGGGAAAACTGATCTTTCCGTCTAATCAGTTTCTGGGGAAGCAAATCAGAAATAAACCAAGCCAAACTCCATACTTTTTGTCAACACAGTTACTTCATCTAGCATGAAACAAATGAATTGCCCAGGTTTAAAATGATCATTTAACCATGTTTTCTGTCTCATAAAGGTATGAACATCTTTCTGTAGCAGGTCAGACAATTGTTCATAGAACTCTAATTTTTCCAGTTTTGATCAAAATAATTTTTTCCATGCATGTTGTTTTTTTGATGCAGGAACAACCACAAAAACACGGACTAAAGGCAACGCACAAATTTAATCTCAATCCCTCATGGATCAGGGAATTTCTGAAGCAGCACCCAGGCAGAAGCAGGCAAGCAGGGGACACAGGAACCACAGAATGAGAGACTCCTTATTAGCAAGAGAGTCCTTATTAGCACTGGAGTGAGAGAGCAAGAGCGCTCCCATTTGCTGTTCTGGCCTATATTTCAAGGATTTGGGCAGGCAGAGTTTTCCCCTGTGCTTTGATCTCTTCAACAGCATGGCAAGAATCTTGGACGTGTTCAATAAGGTGCCCTTGAGTCCATCCCAGGCCTATGTTATCAAAATGCAGATGTTATACTTGTTGAGCGCACAAAACTAAACAACAATTAGTGTGATATATGTGTTTTCCAGAACCCCATATGAGTCGCTTGAGCGTGTTTACAGTCCTCCTCCACCACCAATCTTCCCTTCCTTTCCCACAGTCTGTGGGATGTGGGATCCATCTACTTGGATGTGGGAGATGCAAAGTGATGCCCCCCTAGTTGTTATATAATGTTATGGGCACATAATCTATTTGAATGAAGAGCACCATGTTGCTGCACAAGCCATTCTGTGAACAAGGCTGGTGGCAGATATAAAACAAGTTTAGTAGTTGCTACCTGTAGCCATATTAGAACTATTTAAGTAAAGATAACAAAATATAAATGAGAATAAATCAAGCCATCAGGAAGGGGTTCCAGCATTGAAAAAAGCTTCAGCTTCAAAGCTTTCATGTGCCAAAATGAATTAATCAAATCTATGAACCTCAACATAAATAAAATCACCTAACATTTGGCAAATACAGTTTAGGCTTTGAGTTGGCCTAGTAAGCAGAGGGAAAATAAAACCACAGAGAACAAAGAGTAAAGTACAGCCAGTGTGCCATCTGCCAAAGTACAACATTAACTCTTATGTTAGCATACACCATAACTGTGCTTTAGTTGAAACTAGCTGGATGACTAGCCAACTACTTTGGACTGCAAAGTAGTACTGGAAATGAGTAAACAAACAGATGTCAAGATATTTGTGAGAAACATTGCTATGACCTATGCATATATTGATATGTATCTGATCAAGTAAAGCGTGCGCTGTCTTGTCTTTGGCTAAAAAGAACCAGAAGTCCTGCTCAAGGCATCTCACAAATATTCTTCAGAAAAAAATGTAGATGTACAAATCAAAGAAATAAGGCAACTTGATGCAATAATCTAGAAAAACACTTTATTTGTCCTAAACTCATCTAGGTAGTATAAGCTAGATAGAACATCTCAATTTGTTAAATCAAAGTTATTTTGCCGATTATGACTACAACGCTGTATTTTCCTATGGGTTAAAAGCAGGTAAAAAAAAAAGGCAAACCTTTCTCCCAATATTTTCCAATTAATATGATAGCAAAATATATCAATGCCACTGGCTCATATACTGTGTGTTTGCATCATATTTGTTGCTTCATTTGCCTTGCATTTGTACTGAACAAACACAACCCCCCTGTATTTCTTCATATAGATATCATAATCTGGAATGCAAAGTGGGAGGAAGAAAAAATTATTAGTATCGTGTTAGTCTAAGAAGGTTAAATACAGTCATCGACAACATCAAGGGCTGCTGTTCCTGAGCACAACAATAAATAAATAAATAAGTGAAAATTGCTAGTGTTTTCTTCTATTGCATACAATTCAGCAAAGAGCAATGAAGAGCCAAAGTATCCAGGATCCATTCAAAACTTGAAGCTTTTCATCCCAGGAAGCTTCAGAACCAGTGTCAAGTGTTTTTCTGAGAAACCAAAAACTTTCACTTCCACTTTCTACAAAGCCAGATGATAACTCTAAAAATTGCTTCCTACCCATCTGTTCATTCAGCTGGTATCTGACATCCTTCTTCTCATTTTTTTTTGGTATTTTTATATAAAATGCAAATTTTCAGGTCAGGAAACTTCAATATTTAGAAAAAAACAATAAAAAAATAACCCCTTAGACTTGACAAAAGCAAAGAAGTGTTCTTCATTTAGGTGTCCAAAGATCTAAGTAGATTAAGTTAATATGCCATTCATGATGAATTACTGAAAACATCAGCAAAGAGTGATTACTGCATGTCTGATCTTAATTTGGCTTCAAGTTAGAAATATAATACCTTATGTAAGCTACCTCAGGGAACATATGCCATCAAAGAACAACGAAAAATGTTAAAT
>VZTM01021238.1:0-12985 GCA_013400555.1 Jacana jacana
CTCAGCCCAGCGGCGCGGCCGGTCGCCCCACGGCCATGGCTTGCTCGCCACCCGTGTAAAATGGCAAGCAACGACAGCCTGGGCTTAGCCTAGAGAAATAAAGGATTCCCGAGGGAACGGGGCTCTTCTTCCCGGGTGGGTTTTTTTCCCCGGGGCCTTTTTGGTAGAGTGTTTGGGGAGGAGTGAGAAGCTCGAGGAGAGGCACATGGCTCTGTCTTGGTTTAAATCCAAAGAAGGGAGTTTTAGCTGAGATATTAGGAAGAACTTCGTGGCTGGGAGGGNATATTAGGAAGAACTTCGTGGCTGGGAGGGTGGGGAGAGCCTGGCCCAGGTTGCCCAGAGAAGCTGTGGCTGCCTCATCCCTGGAGGGGTTGAAGGTCAGGTTGGTGGGGGGCTTGGAGCAACCTGGTCTGGTGGGAGGTATCCTTGCGCAGGGCAGGGGGGTTGGAACTCCATGATCTTGAAGGTCCCTTCCAACCCAAACAATTCCACGACTCTATGCTATGATCCTATGATAGTCTTGCTTTGCTTCTGGTTATTTATTCATAGGATTGTAACCCCCAGGGATCGAATGGAGAGGGGAGATGAATGGCGCTTGGCGGGCACTCACAGCTTTGGGAGGGGAGGATTGCGTTAACTGGGTCGAAACAGTGTGGCCCCTCTAAAAGTACAGCACTATATGCAAATAAATCTGCAGAGTCTCTGTTGGCTTGGCTTGGTCCATGCAATTATAACAGCATTAAGGGCATTTACAATAAGTCTGAAACACGCTTTCAGTCAGCTTGCCTTTTTCCTCTCCCTTTTCTGCTACTTGAAGAAAGCTCTCCCCTTGGGAGATCTTCATTGTATTGTGAAAACAGTGACATTCTCTCTGGGTGGTGCTGGCTCTGCTAACACTGGGTCAGGAGCAGCGCAGAGTCCGGGGAGTTGGTTAACTTTGGCTGTCAGTAAAAAGTCCCCCCGAAATTCCCAATTCATTGCTTCGAGCCAAGAATAGAAGAACAAAGGTAATCTGCAGGGCTTTCAAGGGACCGGCGTTTTGAAGGCTTGATTGTAATTAGCATAATTAGTGTAGAATTTTATTTTTGCATGGATAGAACAGAGGAAAAAGGCAAAATAATCCATTGATTTTAAATATAAAATAAACACTGGTAAGAAAGGTCCCCTTTTCCAGTCTGGAATAGGCTGAAAAGCAAACATTCTTTTTTGGGCTTTGCTGAGAAATCACTTTTTCCATCTAAGGAATTAATTTCTTTTGAGTGTTGCGTTTCGATTGATTTATTAATGAGCTAAAGCCTAGGCAGGAGGGAGCCCCTTCTCTGGATGGATTGTAAAAACCTGCCATTCAGCTTTTGGAATATTTGCCTTCCTTAAAACCCAGGTACCGTTTGCATCGTTGAGCTGCGTCCGGCTCGGCTCGGAACGATTTGGGGTCTTTGGCTTCTGGGAGCTCTGTGTGTTTTATTCTGAAGCCTCAAACTGCTCATTCTGCCACTACCTTACCACAGGGCAGCCAGGAGTCCTGGAGAAGAACCTTGCTGGGTTTTCCCTCCGGAGCCTCCACCTGCTGGGAAAACCCAGTTTTCTTGTGGTGTGAGGGTGGGGGTGTGTCTGGGTGTCCCATTCCGGGCTTCCACGGGGTAAAAGAGACCGAAACACGCGGCCATTCACAACAAACTTCTGATATGTTCTTTGATTTGTTGTTTTGGGTTGTTTTGGTTTTTTTTTCCTCTTCCCATTTACATTCAAAACAACTGACTCCAGAATTCTGGGGGGTTGGTTTGTTTCCCTTTCGGTTTAATCCGCAGCGCCTGGGGGGGCAGCCCTGCAGAGGGGAGCGGGGCTGGTTTTCTAGTGCCAACTTTGCTGGCTGGGATGGCTGGGCTTCCCCACGGGCCACAGAGAACGGGGGAATGGCTTTGGGGCAACAAAGCCCACAGTGTGGTCGGGTTACTGGCCAGGATGGGACCAAGCTGGGTCACCCTATGCCACCAGTTTGGGTTGTCCCCTCGTCCACCGAACCCCTTAGGACGAGCCTGCCCGGGGCTGAATGCGGGAAGGCGACGGGGTGCTGTAAAAGCCGATTGCGGCAGCCCCATAAAAGCATAACAAATTGTTTTGATCTTTATTTCTCAAGGACAAACCAATTACGCTTATCAGAAGGCAGAGCTGCATAATGGGGTTTCCTTGAGTCCCTCCTTTCGTTGTCTGCAAGTGTTTTATGTGCCGGGCTGGTGCTGGCAGAGCCGACGGTAACTCAGAGCCCGGTGCCTGGGCATGAACTTGCCGTGGCGGCCCAAGGTCAGGGGCGAGCACCGGGGCCGCTGCTCCCCCCACACAGCGTGTACCGGCCGGTGCCGGGACCCGGGACCCCCATCTGCTCCTTCCCAGGACGGGGAGGAGGCATTCCAAGGCTTTCAAGATGTAAACAGCTCGTTCTTTGAACGTGGTTAACGACGTTCACGATGCGCAGGGTGACGAACAGCGATGCGGCGGCTTTCAGGAGGGCTGTTGTGAATCTGCTTCCTGGTGCCGAGCATGAAAGGAGACAATGATTTTTCATAACCTTTTATTTTCCCTTTACGGCAAGCCAAGCAAAGCAAGTTTGTCAGAGGCAGAGTGCTCCTAATTTGGTCTCCGGTGACCTCTGGAGCCGAGATTGGCAGCCGGGTGTCGGGGAGGAACTCGCGCCTGCGAGACAGAAATGAGCAGAACAAATGCCGTAGGACAGCTCGGGTTCCCTGGAGGACACAGGCTAAAAAAGGTGAAAGAAGTGCAATTACAGGAGGTTTTCAGCACAGAAAGTTAATTAGCTACTAAATAGCATTTAGTGCAGTTCCAACGTGGGGAAATTTATGTTTGGAAAGCAAACAGATCGATGGGAAGCCTGTGGAACGAGCTTCCGGAGAGTCCTTGTTGACATTCCTGCACTTTGCACTGTAACATCGTGGGCAGTTTTTTACAGGTTCCCCCAATAAATAGGGAGAATGCTTGGATTTGTTTCCACGTGCATTTGCCGACAGACAGACAGACAGACAGACACCTTTCCACCTGAGGGTGTTCAGATATTTCATTTCAGAAGTTCTGATTAGGCTTTCAGCCGGGCTGTCTCAAAGGACCTGGGGGTGCTGGGTGACAAGGGCTGAACATGAGCCAGCAGTGTGCCCAGGTGGCCAAGAAGGCCAATGGCATCCTGGCTTGCATAAAGAATAGTGTGACCAGCAGAAGCAGGGAGGTGATTGTCCCCCTGTGCTCAGCACTGGTGAGGCCACACCTTGAGTCTGGTGTCCAGTTCTGGGCACCTCAGCACAAGAGAGATATCGAGGGGCTGGAGCGAGTGCAGAGGAGGGACACGGAGCTGGTGAGAGGCCTGGAGAATAAGGCTTATGAGGATGGATTGAGGGAGTTGGGATTGTTTAGTTTGAGGAAGAGGAGGCTGAGGGGAGACCTCATCCCTCTCTACAACTGCTTGAAAGGGCATTGGAGAGAGGTTGGTGCTGGTCTCTTCTCAGGGGCAATGAGCGATAGAAGGAGAGGGAATGGCTGCAAGCTGCAGCAGGGTAGGGTTAGGCTGGACATGAGGAAAAAGTTTTTCCCAGAGAGAGTGGTCAGTCAGTGGAATCAGCTGCCCAGGGAGGTGGTGGAGTCCCCATCCCTGACTGTGTTTCAGAGTAGATTGGATGTGGTGTTGAGGGATCTGGTGTAGGGGAGAACTTGTAGAGTAGGGCTGATGGTTGGACTTGATGATCCCAAGGGTCTCTTCCAACCTAAAGGATTCTATGATTCTATCTAACACCTTTTCCCTGTTCACCAAGGTCGGTGTAAATCGCTTCTGTTGGGGCTCTCTGAGGCAAAGGGGCTTCAAGTTCCAAATATTTTCAGCCAAAGTGTGAATTTAACACGATTCTTAACCCAATGACTCTTAACTGGTCCGTGCTGATGGGACGCGAGTCTCGCTGCCAGCGCCTGGCTCTGCCTGGCCATGCTGCCATCCCCCCATCTCCTTCCCACCCTCTCCAGCACCACTCAGAGTGTCTGGAAATATTCCCACAAAATTTCTTTTTAATCCCAAATTGCCAATCTGTCTGCTTTCAGCCATCTCTTCCACGTCACTGAAGTCAGCGTCTCTCACCACTCATTATATATGTATATTGTCAAGGACACTTTTTTTAATCAGAACAATAGATTGGGGTTCCAGCAGCCTGATGTTGCCTCACTTCATACAGCCACTACCCTACATTTTGAGATGTTTCAGGATAACATTAAGCTTTGGTTGATGGATTACTTCTTTGAAGCTCTCAGACGTCGTAGGCGGCCGATGCTGCCATGAGCTATTTCACCTTGCTGGAAAGAAGAGGAACCTCGAAGGTCAGTGCCTGTGGGGAATAGTGGAGAAACAGAGAAATGCTGACCCCTGGGGAGGAAAAGGGCCATGTAATTCCCATTACATGGATGCTCATACATTATGATGATACTTATTGTCTGTAAATGATGCTTCCCAAGCCGGCGTGCCGGAGTGGCTGGGGCTGTAAGGAAGGCTGTTATTAGCCAGGGCGAGCTGTGGGACAATGGCCATGGAGGCAGCTGAGGAGGGTTTGGCTCTGTCAGGAGTGGTGGTGCACGCTAGCAGCTTAGGTGACAGCCACACCATGGCTGGAATCTTTGTCCCCTTTCCCTCTTCTAATTACGTTTGTCACATCGTGTCGTAAAACGAGTTATGGGATCTGTGTTGCTGAAATAGTCCTCCCGTGTAATTGGTGCAGGACTCTGCCCAGGCTCTATAACAGACACAATAACTGGTGGGGTCTGTCTGTACGCTGTAGGTGTGTGCAAATGCTTGGAGTAAAGAGTAAAATCAGGTCCCATTGCTGCATGATGGCCCGTGGAAAGTTCACTGGCAGAGATGCCGAGCTGCTCGGAGCAGGCAAGAGCTTGGGAGCAGTGGGAGGATGCTGGGGGATGCCTGACACAAGCACTTGCTTTCTTGGGGGCTACAAAAGCTGGAGGGGTGCAGATACGGTCAGTTGCTGTGGTTGATTGTTGAGTGGAGAAAACACACCACCAGTGGGTCTCGCTCCCCAGCAAGAATGAGATGTGTTTTGAGACAAAATGGGACTTCAGGAAGGGGAAAAGGCTGAAGTGGGATCATGAGTGTGTCCGTGGCTTTCCTGCTTCAGGTTTTGCTAATCCTCCTTTTTTCCCCTGTCCCTTTTATTCCCCGTGGAGCGTGGCACTTGCTCTCTGCTTTGGCTGAGCAGTGCTGTGTATGAGCTGGCACTCTGTTTTTCCTGGATCTCACAACCCAAAGTCTCTCAGGAATGTTCCTCCAGCTATTTGCCTCGTGGTGCTTCAGCTCCCTGCTTTTGCAGGGCACTCTGGTATAAATTCCTCATCCAACAGATAGAATAGTCTGACAAACAATAACCTGGAGAATTCTTCCCTTGCATCTGTGTATCCTGTGTGCCTCCTTAGAGGAGTCCCCAAAATCCATTAAATTAGCATTGATCGTGCTACTTTTTGTTACTTAAATAATGATCTCAATATTCAAATTACTTTTAAAGTAGCCCAACAGATTAGAATCATTTCCTTTTTCTTTTTTATTTTCCCCAATCAATATATATGTTGTGGTTTCCTCAAACCAGGACAATTATACAAGGAAAAGTAAACACAGTGGGGTTTTTTTCTTCAGTTCCACAGTGACTGAGTATGCACAGATGTAGGAGGTGGTACCCTCTCTGTGTCTGTGTTTGCATGTACGTGTTTATCAACCTCTTTGAAGAGCATGGGCTGCATGGGTGTCTCTTTCCCGTGTCATTCCCTGCATCAAGGAAAACACTGGAATTTCCCTGGGCTGCACACCCTGAGCCACGGTGCTTGCTCTTGCTGGCTCTTTGCTGACCAGAAAGGGTAAATCCGCTTCCCAGTGGTGCTTCAGATTTGCTTCTCTGTGTCTTGGATGCGTGTACAAGCTTGTCACTAGTGGCTAAATGTGAACTGTAAACATTTGCCTTCAAGAGGCATTTCCAGAAAATCAAACATTGCCAGCACCTTAGTGCCTGGGCTCCCCAGCCCCTGAGTTTTCGTGGAGCTACGTGTGTCTCTGAAGCAGACTGGGGTTACGGAGCAGCCGGCGATAGCGTTCTGTGCTGAGGAGCTCCACCGTGCCCGGGATCAAAGCGAGCCTGCCCAGCTCTCTGGTAACTCTCATTTCTTGGCACTTGTCTCTGCCACTGGGTTGAGATGATGCTCTTGAAGAACGGGTACCTTGGCCTCTGCGAGGAGGGAACGGCAGGACGGGGATCCTCACGGCCACCGCCTCTTCCAGCCCTTTGTCGTACTGACCAGCTCATCTTTGCAAGAGTTTTAGAAAATGGGTTGCCTCTGCTTAGT
This sequence comes from Jacana jacana, assembly GCA_013400555.1. Taxonomy (NCBI): domain Eukaryota; kingdom Metazoa; phylum Chordata; class Aves; order Charadriiformes; family Jacanidae; genus Jacana; species Jacana jacana. The sequence goes on from VZTM01021238.1 coordinate 6,391, forward strand.
CTTTGAGCTGGTTTGAGTCATCTCTTCCAGGAAAATCCTGTGTAACCAGCTGTGGCTGTTACGAAGTGTTGCTCCATAAATACCAGCTGCTTGTAGCAAGCAGCCCAGCACCACGTCTCCTACCAGCACTCCTATTGCTGCTCCATTAACACGAGATACTGAGTGTTTGAGCAAAATGTTCCATTAGGGAGCTCTATCAAAAAAAAGTAACACTTGGTTTCTCACAAAGGCCAGGATGGTTTTCATGGGAAAATTCACAAGGCAGAGGTGCCGGTGGGAGCTGGGCTTGTGAGACGGGGAGTAACCAGAGAAGCTGCTGGTTCCTCTTTGAGTGAGTTTGGGTATGTCCTGTGATCCCTGCTCACACGGCGATGCTGCCGTGTCGCTTCTAAGACCTCGACCTCCCAATGGCTTGGATGTAAGTCTTGCTTTGATGCTTTCTTTCAGAAAAATGGAGCAGCAGAACTTCACCAACGGAGTAGCGAAGCCGCTCTCTTAGCTGAAAGTAAAACCAGAGCTCCTCTCATCTACATAATGCTGCAGAACTGGAGAAGGCAGCTCGGGGGTTTGTTTCCCATGCGTGTGGGCGCTGAGGTTTTGAGCTGGACGTTTGAACTGGGCGGCTCACGGGGGCTCAGCTAAAAATTTAACCCGCTGGTAACTAACTGGGATGTCCGGAGCCCTGGCCATTGGAATGCAGTGACCTGAACCGTGGGGAGATGCTGCGAATAAGGCTCATCCCTGTGGAAGAGGCACCGGAGCCAGGCTTGGGGAGCATACTGATGTGGTGTGCTGCAGATGCATGCTGAGTGTGTGATTTTCAGCGTTCAGTGCCTACATTGTTCGATAAGCGGATTAGAAAACATTGCATAAAGTGGCGTTGCAGGGGGCTGGCTTTATACCTGCTACTTGCCTTGTTTTGCAAACCCTGATTTCACAGCGGAACCCATTCAGAGCCTGCGCTGAGATTGTTCACATGTATTGGCCTTTTTAAGAACCCAGGGGTCACAGTTTCAGATTCACTTAGTTCTCAAAGCAGTGATATTTTTCTTTTGGGGTCTGGGCTGGTGCTGGGCGTGCGGGTTTTGTTCCGTCTCGCTTCAGTTTACTCTTACAGATAAATATCCGGGGTGCAGAGAGCTCCTGGCGTATTGGAAACCGCTTGGGTTCGCTTTCTCCACTTTGCAGTGGGTTAAAGAGCTCCTGTGTCATTTCCCACTCCTGAGCTCTCCAAAGCTCCACGTTTGCAAGGGGAAACCATTTGTCTGAAGTTTATACTCGGGAATTAGGGCTTGTCGGGTCCGCTCGCAAAGGGCGTCGTGAGAAACTGGAGTTCAGGGGAGATGTCTTTGGATCTTACTGGTCGCAGAGGGAATTTGGCAGATGGGATCCCTGCTCCGTGCTGCTGACTGACTGCACTCACTGCTCCTGTCCTCCTTGTCCCCATGGGACAAGAAGTCTCTGCCTTTGGAAGTTGTTTGTGGAGTGCTGCTGGAGCAGCCTGGTGAGCAGCTTGGCTTCTGGGGTCATCTTTTTTGACCATCCCAAGGTTTTCCATCCCCAGGTGTCATCCGTCCCAGAGGCATGATGGTTTGAAGGAGTCCTGCAGCTCAGGGCTCTGTGAAGGGCAGGGAAATGTCCCAGGCTGGTCGTGTCCTGTCTTGTCCCTGCTCTGTGCTGAAGGAGCAGGGGCCAGGCCGTTCCTCGGAGCAGGCTGGGCTGTTCCCACGCTGGGCAGCATCATTTTCCTTTCTCAAAAAGTCACTGTTTTGATGAATGGTTTTTGCTCTGCCCAGTTGTGTGTGGAATTCAGGAATGGACAAAAATAGGATGATTTTTTGGGATGGGAGGGAATTTACACAAAATTCAATCAGTCTCTTCTGTGGGCTGTCAGTTATCAACTCCTCAGACCTGCACTGAATTCCGGCTTCAGAGCTCTGTCAAAGGAGTTTTAGCATGTGTGGTCATTGCATGGAACTGCAGCCCTTGGCTGATGGTCTCACGGGGCTCCTGTCTGCAGGGACACGTGTGACAACCGCCTGACCTGCTCCACCAGCTCTGCCTCCAGCCTGGACACCAGTACCCACTTCCAGGAGAATAATGGGCCAACGCAGAGCACCAGATGGGACGAACAGCAGAAAGTGTTTGCCCTCGAGCAGGTCTGTGGTGTCTTCAGAGTGGACCTGGGACAAATGCGATCCCTTCGCCTCTTCTTTAGGTAATGTGGTGTTGTGTGTGAGGTTTGTGTGTGCTCTGGGTCAGTGCATGCTTGGCCATGGAGACAGATGGCTTCTGCAACCTCCTTGGAAGTCTTTCCTTGATGGTTGTCTCCAGGAAAGCGAGTGTTGGCCTTTCCCAAGGAGAGCCTCTGAAGCACACTTCTGGGGCCTAAAGGATTTTTTTCCCTAGTAAGGTAAAGGTTGCTCTTAGCTACCTTACCCAAAATGTTTAAAATAACCTGGAGGTGTGGAAAACATCTCTATCTATGGTACCTTCTCCCTTGCCTGCCCCTCACTGGGGCTCCTCTAGGGTCTTGCTGCTCTTAGTCTCTTCAGTTGTCTTTCAAAAGTTATTAAAAACATTTTTACTCCCTCTTTTCTCTCTCACTCCCTGCTTCTTTATACCATGCTGTGTGAAACCAAGTCTGCTCCTCTCTAGGAGCTGACTTTGTGTGCTGCCTTAGTGTTGCTGGGGCAGGATTTGTGGGGTTTCTCTCCAGGGAAGACAAAATTTAATTCCTTCACATGATGGAAGGGTAAGAGAGTGCTGTTACCAGGCACGAGTGCAGCTTCTGGGAAGAAAATGAGGGTCACTGTGGCCTTGTCCAGAGCTGTAAGATTACTTTGGGCTCTGTTTGAAGGAACAACGGGATGTTACACTTTGTAATTCGCTGTCCTTGCTCTCTCATCTGCTGTTCCTCTTCCTGCTGGGCCTCTCATGACCCTGGTCAATAAACGGAGGTTGTTCTGCCCCACAGCGATGAGGCCTGCACCTGCGGACAACTGGTTGTCGCGAGCAGGGAGAGCCAGTACAAGATCTTCCATTTTCACCATGGTGGCCTGGATAAGCTGTCAGAGGTGTTTCAGCAGTGGAAGTACTGCACAGAGACCCATCTCAAGGACCAGGTACCTCCCCATCCCTTCCTGCCCAGCCCGTGGAGTACAGGGGCAGATAACCCAGGGGGCTGGGTTCAGGTAGTCGCATCACGACAGGCAGGTCAGCGCCGCGCTCGCCCAGGGGCGTGGGGTGGCTGGGAAATGTGCAGTGGTAGCTCTGAAGTTGTGTCAGAGCCTTTCATCCATTTTGTGACGCGTAACACACGGCATCAGAACGTGTTTTGACAAGGCATCTTGCCATATTTTGTTCAATCTACATACAAATGTGATAAGAGCTCTTTAATTATCTGTTTAAGATACTGTATGTGCTTATTAGAAAGAGTGATTTTTAAATTTCCATCCTTCCCACAGAGCCCCCTGCTGCTTTTCTTATTATGGTCGCATGGGCTCACTTTTTGCATTGAACAACCTTTGATTTTTAAATTAAATGTCAGCTGCAGTCTTGCACTGGGATCATGAGTGCCCTTAGAGAGCCTGGCAGTGCAGTTCCCTGCCTGCCTAACAGCAATCCCTTTGTATATGGCCAATCATATGTAATTTATTGCAGGCATTCCTGGCAGGGTGAAGTTTTGCTGTAAGCAGCATTAATTCAGTTTCAGGTCAGGGATAAGACTGGGGGAGGAATGGAAAGAATTTATATTTTTTTTAAGATGAAGCTGTTTCGTGGGACTCAGATTTTTTAATTATTCCAATCACTCTCACTATTGTAATGGTTGGAATTTAATAACAGAAAAAACCCAAACCCAACCTGCCCGAGTGCGACGCCTCAATGCTTAATCCTACGTGAACCATGCAAAAAGGGCTTCCTGCTCTGCAGATCCCTGGGTTTCAGACTCTGCTGCCATCTCTGCCTCCTGCCTCCAGGTTTTTTGTGTTGTGCTTTCCCCCCCACCCTGTTCAGCAGCTCGCTGATGAGAAGACGTGTATGCAGTTCTCCATCCGCCGGCCCAAGCTGCCCTCCTCAGAGACCCACCCCGAGGAGAACACGTACAAGCGCCTGGATGTCTCTGCCTGGCTCCATCACCTCAACGAGGCCGGGCAGGTGGAAGAGGAGTACAAGCTGCAGAAGGTGAGAGGTGTGGGTTTCATCCCCTCGCTCCTGCCAGAAGCCACCAGTCTCTAGGTGGACGCTGCAGGAATTTGCTTTCATGCTGGGGACAAGAACTGGGCATTGAGAGCGTAAAGGTTGGGGTATGGGTCTTGGCTGGAGGTCCTGGGACTGCAGGTGAGTCTGCTACAGGCAGGGTGGTAGAACATCTCCCTGTCTCAGAAGGGACAGCCTGGAGTAGGCTGGCCAGAGAGGTGGTGGAGTCTCCATCTCTGGAGATACACTGTATTAGAGACTTCCATTGACTCTATTTTGTGGATTGCATTGAAGTCTATAAGCATCTCTCAGACTCTGATTTGTTTTATATATATTTNCCTCTCTACAACTGCTTGAAAGGGCATTGGAGAGAGGTTGGTGCTGGTCTCTTCTCACGGGCAGTGAGCGACAGGAGGAGAGGGAATGGCTGCAAGCTGCAGCAGGGTAGGGTTAGGCTGGACATGAGGAAAAGGTTTTTCCCAGAGAGAGTGGTCAGTCAGTGGAATCAGCTGCCCAGGGAGGTGGTGGAGTCCCCATCCCTGACTGTGTTTCAGAGTAGATTGGATGTGGTGTTGAGGGATCTGGTGTAGGGGAGAACTTTGTAGAGTGGGGCTGATGGTTGGACTTGATGATCCCAAGGGTCTCTTCCAACCTGAATGATTCTATGAAAACCTGCCTAGATGTGTTCCTGTGTGACCCTGCTCTGGGTGGACCTGCTCTGGCAGGGGCTTGGAGGAGATGATCTCCAGAGGTCCTTTCCAAACCCATAGCCTTCTGTGACGAGCTGTCTGGCTTCTCCTGCCGGTTGGAATTGCTGAACCAACCCATCCAGTGCTAGGGCTGTTTGCAAAATGCAGTGTGAACAAATGAAGGAGGGAAAACCTGAGGTGACTGTAGGGAATAATGTGGGGCTTGTGGGGGAGCGCTGGGCCCGGGTCCTGAGAGGGGAGTTTGCAGTGAAATGCAGTGTCTCCCAGATCGGGGATTAAGCCGTGACATGAGAACGACACGTTAATCATAGAGCCTCTCCAGGGGGGGTTATTGACATTGAAATGAGCCCGATTTGTGTCTGGTCTGGGAATAGAAGGCCAGCACTTTCCCTCTAAACATGTGCAAATTGCAGGAGCTTGAATCAAGGCGTCACTTGTCAGGGGAGAACTGCAAAGCCACCAAAGCACAGTAGCGGCCAGTTTCTTGTTGCTGTTTTGGGGGAATGTTAAAACTGCACCAGTCATAACTTTTGCTCCTTCTCCCAGGCCATTTTCTTTGGTGGGATTGATATTTCCATCCGTGGGGAGGTGTGGCCCTTCCTGCTGCACTACTACAGCTACGAGTCCACCTCTGAGGAGAGGGAGGCGCTGAGGCTGCAGAAGAGGAAGGAGTACTTTGAGATCCAGGAGAAAAGGTAAGGGGGCAGCTTCGCCCTCCCCTGCCCATCTCTCCTCAGGCCTGAGGTCACAGCACTGGCTCTCTGCCTCCTCAGCTTCAGGAGTGGGAGGGAGAAGGGAGAGGGGAAGGAGGTGTAGGAGGTGCAGGTGACCTCCCAGGGGTCTGGAGCTCGTCATGTCCAGCTCAAACCCTCTCTTACCCTCATCACTACCAAGCAGGGAAGCTCATCTCACAGGCAATGCTACAGGCTTAGTGTGCTTGGTTTGAAACACTGGAGGTGAAAACGGGATCTTGTATTTCTTTATAAATCCATATGAAAATAGGGAAGAAGAGAGAATGTTTAATTCAAGGAAATTATAGCTGCAAGAACTGCACGTTGTAAACTGGTCGTGGGTACATTCAAGCTGGAGAGGGACAGTAGTAGTATTAATTAGGAGACAATCAAAACAGAGTGATGAGTCCCGGTGTGCCACCCACACGGAGCAGTGGGGAGCAGAGTCCGACTGGGTCTCAAGTGGGGTTTATTGCAGAAGAGACATCGTGTCACCCCGTTTATAACCCAAAAGGCTCCTCCTAGTAATCCCTTGGGACAGAAAATCTGCTGCTCTGGACAGACCTGCTTGTCTGTTTTTCAGGTGATGAGAAAACTGTCCAGGACTAGTTTTTCTCTGCAAACTAAAGCTGAAGGGAGGCTTTTTGTTCCTTGTGGCAGTCGTATTCCTCTCTTGGCTGCTCAATTTCCAGGCTCTCGATGACTCCAGAGGAGCAGAAAGATTTTTGGCGCAAAGTACAGTTCACGGTAGATAAAGACGTCGTGAGGACTGACCGCAGCAACCAGTTCTTTCGAGGGGAGGACAACCCAAACGTGGAAACCATGAGGTGAATTGTCTGATTCCAGTGTCCCCACCAGCGTGTCCTCCTGAATGCTTGAAAGTCTGGGTCGCTCCCCGTGCGGTTGCAGGTTAATCTTGGAGACGGCGGGAGTGAGCTGCCTGCGCCTGGCGGA
>VZTM01021241.1:0-10750 GCA_013400555.1 Jacana jacana
TGCTTACAAAAGTAGGTAGGATACAATTACTCAAAAAGACCCACCTTTTTTCCCCTGGGTATCCACAATACTTACCTTATTTTTTTTAAAATATATGAAGATATAGATGTGTATATACACAAGCACATTTTTATATACACATATTTACGTATACGAAGCAATTAGGGAACTGTTACTGCTACTTACTACCACCATTAAAAAAAGATAATGAATTCATAAATAGAGTAATGCAGCAGAAATACAATTGCAATAAAATGAAGATTACATCAAAATACTTCATATCTCTTTTCAATACCTACAAGCACATTCTCCATAACATTTACCTTCCCAGGAAGTCATCTTTATCTGGATCTTCATCAAAGAGCTCAATCTCTAGCTCCTGTCCTGGATGTTCATATACTAAGGCCTGGAAGTACAGTAAGGTGGCACTGTCAGTGGTAAAACTACCTACATTTGTTAAATGGCACAGTGACATTAACACAGAGGGACTGTGGTTCTATGTATATTAAAATATATCAATAAGGAAATGCTTTACAAAAGATGCAATTTTATGAGTAGCACAAGGATAAGAGCTTTTCAGATATGATTTGCTAAGTAAATATGGGTGGAGAATTTCTGTTTTGTTACAGAACTTTGGGCTTTTAGAGGGAGACATCAAGAAGCTCCTCAAGGCAGTCCCCAGGGTATCTTCTTTAAAAAAAGAAACTTCAAAAGACAGCTTTACAGAACAGACAGCAAAGTATTTTTAATGATTATACCTCATAAACTTCATTCCATTTGGGATTGAGATTTTCTTTGATGACCTTGCTTTGGAAAATCTGGTTGCCCACACGGATGATTCCGTAAGGATCTGACTTTCCTTTGACAATCCCTTTTAGGTAAGTATCTTTCCCCTCCAGGTCCTGAGCTTCAATAAAGTGTATCCTTAGAACACCCTGAAAAACAAAAAAACAAGCTTATGTAGTAATCTGAAAGCCTCTGTGCCATTGTGATTTATGCAAGATATCTTTTATAATTTCAATTGTGATTTCCTTAACAGGAAACTTAGTTTGGACACACTAAATGGAGGGATATCAATGATGATCCACATACACAGCAGACCCAGCACTAAAGAGATTCCTGAAAAGAAAAACTGTCATCAAAAATCAGAAACTTGCTGGTTATGCCAAGAAAAGTCAAGCTACTGGAAGCGAGTAGCAATAAGTAGTAACAACTTCCGAGTGAAAAGCACAAACAATAGTTTGCAGTGACAATATAAAACATGTGCTACTTTATTTTTAGTCTCTGCAGTTGAGCCATATTTTAACAAGTGATGTGTTTAAGACTCTAGCAAAACAAAAGTCCTTCTTGGCATTATTATAAAACATTAACTCCACAGAAATTATTTATAAATTAAATCAATTATTTTAAGTGACTGGATTCACAATAACTTGTGCTGCTGCAATAACTATATTTAGAAATTCCCACAGTTGCTACTACAGACAACTAAATGCCAAACTATTAGCATTAACAGAAACATGCTTACCTTTGGTATAGGAAAGCGCAGCTGAGCAATCTGTACTTCACTGACGAGGGGGACTGTAATTCTGTTTGGAAGGACCAGGTAGTTGGATATTATATCCAATATTATGGTATCTGATAAGCCACTGTTGGAGAGAATAATCCTCAGTTACTTCATGTGAATTAACACACATTATGTCACACTAATATATTCCTTTTTCTGCTTAACAACCTAAATGGTGAAAACATTTGCCTTTTTGGAGAGGTAGAAGTCACATCTGCTTTTTAAACAGTTGTTTTTTTAAAAAAAAAAAAAAGAAAGCCTTCTTGTCAAAATGGCCACCAGGTGGAAGCAGCTGACACTGAATAGAGAAACCTCACAGGCAAATACAAAGTTCTCATTTCCATGCCACCACCAAGTTCCCCTCTCACCCTCCCATTTAAAGCCACCCAGGGTAGAAGGCTGTTGCATAAGCTCTCTTGCTTGCATTGCATATAACCAACCAGATGTTAACTGCTAATCTACTTCTGTATTTCAATAATGATTTAGCTGTCCCTGAAAGTTTGGCTAGCCCAGCCTGCATTATTATGAAACAAGTTCTCCTCTTGAGCTGGGAGGTCCATCTTTTAAAACAGAAACAAAGAAAACATGCTGGTGGCCCAGTAAAATATAGCCTGGGGAAGCAAAACAGGTTTTGCTCTGGCAAAAGGGAGTGGCAGTACAATCACATTGGTAATGAATCACTTAAAAAACCCAACCCCATACTTCCTCACAAACACACAAAAAGATTTCTAAGTCACACATTCACCCAGTTTGGTTCTGAGCTGGTAAGAAATTGGGACATGGTCAGGCCAAAGCCGGTGGTTACACACATTGCCTACACTGGCAGAAAGGCAGAACTGGAGTGGTACAACTCCCCATGGAAGACAAGCACCCAGGAAGATGGTAGGGGTATGTACAAAGGTGCAGAGGGGAAATTATAAAAACACTAGCGATACCCCGAGCTGCACGTGCACTCTCACTAAAGCTGGCATCCCCGTCAGGGATTAATGATTTCGCCAAAAATACACTTTATGATTTTTCTTTTACAGTCTTTATGGAATTTAGATGCCAATAATGTTATTATTGTTATTTTGTATATACTGTATTATTATTATAATGATTACTTAGAACACTTTTCAGAATAAGCCCGTGTGTGTAATCACTGTATGAAGTTTTTTCTAGGACTCAGTCTCCAGTTGGGAGCAGTTTTGACTCCACAGCTAGCACACGAACACAAACGCTGAAGTGAAATGTAATATATATTACATTTTCATTTGGGAAGAAAATTTCCTGGTGAGCAATAAACATATTATGGTACAGACAGGTAACAGAATTAACCCATTAAATACGATCTGGCCCATGTCAAATCCATACTGATCTTTCAAGCCAGAGATTTGCAGCCTCTATAGCCTACATCCCTTTGGCTGCCTACTTCCACTGTAAATCCAGATGAACTTTGATACATGATAAGAACACAGCTGACTTTTAATGGCATCCAGTACAAGAGGAGCAGTATAAACTCAAAACTGCTCCAAGATCGACAGACAGGTCTGTGCAGACCTTGGTTTATTCTCTGAAGGAAGCAACAGTGGACAATGTTAAGGAACTGTTCAGAGGAAAGTTTCCTCTCGACTTCCGAGTTAGTTCACACCTGTCCTGAAGTGGAGCCTTCATTCCCCTTTCTTGAAAGCTTATCCAGATATATTTACAAATATTTTTAATGTACATGAACACCAAACCTTATAAATTAAAGTCTATTAAAACCATTACTACAAAAAGATAATTATGTTATTTGAAAATAAGTAGCTTCCTCTAGTCATATTAACGTGTTGCTTTTCAAATTTCTCAGGTCAGTTTTGCTAAGCATCAAATTTTCAACTTAGGTACGTTAGACTTTCTCTCAAATGAGCCAAGAAAACAGAACCCATTATTTTTTTAGAGCTGACTTAAAAATTTAAGATAAACATCTCAAACATTGAAAGGAATAAAGAAAAAAAAAAGAAAGCTGAGCTGATGGTAACTAAAAAAGCAACAATCACACTTTTCAAAATACAAGTCTGATGACGAAGGTCCATAGAGAGATCAGATAAATTTGTTTTGGTCACGCTTTTGCTAGTGTCCCTACCTGGCAAGAAGGGAAAGCTCTGCCTTTATGCTCAGTAAAGCACATGCCTTAAGATGATTAATGTAGAAAACTAACTGACCTAGGTCAGAGAAAGCAACAGAGCAGTGCAAGCAAAGCAATGGTACCTGAGATTCCTTATCGTGCTCTTCTCTCCTCACAAACATTATGAAATAAGCTACAAGCATAAATAAACCTATCCTAGACTAGGAAAAGGTTCAGAGATTGATTATTGTTCAAAAGGAGCTATAGATGTCTTTAAATAAGAGAAGGAAGCAACCTGAAGCACAGCAGAGCCCTGTCACTTGAAGGATTCCCAATCCTTTACACTAGGGCCAACCCCCAACTCCCCAGGTGATTCCAAAGGTCAGTCTCACAGGTTTATCCCAACACAAATGCTTGAGTTCACTAGAACATCTGAGAAATGAATATGAAACGTGAACCAGCACAAATGGAACCTCACAAAATTTTACAGAGAAACTGAATTCTTAGGAGGTATCAGATATTCCAGCTTTAAAAACAGGGAGTTGAAAAACAATACCAAAGATCATAACTAAGTAATTAAATAACTAAATAAATTAAATAAATTCCAAACCAACATGAGATTTTTCAAGCTGCTTACAACTCACCTAAGCAAATATTAGCCAACTGGGATGCTCCCAGCTCAAAAGTATTCTTTGTGAATACAAGGCAAAAATGACAAGAATTATAATTTTATTACTTAAGAGCTCTGACCCATGGAAAAGAGACAAATCACTGATCAAGCAACAGAGAAAGATGTACTAATTTAAACTCTTATGTTGATGCATCATCAACAAAAAGCTTCTTAAGATCGTAAAATTCCAAGTCATTGATTCTAAGTACAATTATTTTTTCAGTTAACAAAAAAGAGAAGTGTGAAAGGCTTCAGATACTCTATTGAATATCTTTGAAAGGTCATTTCATGGCAGCAAAATATCTGGCAGTTCCCCACTATGTTGTATTGCTCTCTATTTAGCCTTACTTAATTTTGAGTGACCGAATAAGCAGCTATGCATTTTTCCTGGGTCGTCTTTACTCGTACTGCAGAGACAGCACATCTCTGACTGCACAGACTATTTTTACTATAGCTCAAGCAACCGTAACAGACTTCACCTTCCCATCATCCACTGTCCCTCCCAACAGCACCTGAGTATTCTCACAGCCTGGCTCCTCCTCACAGAGATTCTAATTTCACTCCTCTGTAAGCTATACTAATGACAGAACATTCATTACTTTTGTATCCTTCTCCTTGTGGAGTCATATACGAAGAGCAAAGGAAGTTGTTAACAGCTAACAGGGAAGCTTCCAGCAGCAAAGGCAGAAATTCATTTAGTGGAAAACATTTGCATACAAAGTACAACTAAGTAGTTTAGCGTGCAGCCAACAGCCTCAGGATGAAAAAGCTACCTGTGACGGCAATAATCTCTTGTTCATCACTGTTTATAACCACTACAATATGTCAAGCTGTGGTACCAAAATATACAATCTCTCTATACAGATAAGAAAAAGAAATACAGCACTGAAGAATTCAAGAGCATGAGTCACCTCAGTTACAGTTACTATAGAAACTATAGCAGATGTAGATAGCACCATTCTATGCATGTGTGGCCAAGCTCGGTTGCTCGGGAAACCATAAACTTGAGATATTTAGTGAGACTTTGTTTACATCTCAGCTTTTGTGTTTGCAGTCAGGCAAGTATGTAGCATGATATGAATCTCAGGAGCTCAGTCAGTTTAGGCACTAAATGTAGATTTATTAGTGTTACGCCAAAAGAGGAAATAGTTACTCAGAAGCTGCATTTGGGAAGCCATTTGCTCTCTTGTCAAGAAACCCCCAGTCCTCGGAGGCGGTCGTAGTGGGCTTGACTCATAAGCAATTCTTGCAGCCATTAACCTACTTATTGCAAGTTCTAATTTCAAACTGTTCAATTGGGATTCCATGCAATGGCTTCACATGTCTAAGTAAAGCAAAACCGTTTGGGGCACGCAACTGAGCACTAAAGGATTAATTTAATACCTAAATTCAAACTGTTGTTTTCAAACAATAAAAAAAGAATTCTGAAGTCAGCCAACTTTTGAGAATATGGGATTCAATAGAAGAACCAGTCATAAAATTCCAGTGTGTACTGGATCTGCCATTATCCCCCTAGATGTTGTCTCAATATTAAAAAGCCCCTGGGTAGCAATTACAGCTTGATAATTATGAATACATTCATGGGGATTTAACCTCTTTAGGATTGCAGTGATTCAAATGAGCTTGATTTTCACCTCTGCTTCCGCTTTTTTCTTTGGGGTTTTATCCTGTACTATTTTGGAAAGCTCTGAATAAGCCAAGCATATTTTCTAATTATATTGTTGCTACTCTATTTGATCTTCACATAATAAACTTCAAAAGTAAGTACTTGAAGAGATTAGAAAGTTTACCTAATTTGATTACTGTCTTAAGGTATTTCTGACTACCTAGAGACGTATCGGCGTACAAAGCCGTAAGCCAAGATGTTCTTCACTCCTGGTGTGAAAAACAAGGCTGTCTTTCTGCTGTCCTAGGAGATGGAAGACAGGAAATACACAAGGTTCTGAAAATCTGAAAAGGCTGAGAACACTAAAAAAAGCAGATTAAAAATCATCTTTTCAGAATGTTTTTAGTAAGACCTCCTAGATATGCTTTTAAGCTACTCTCACTTGTAGTGAAATCACTACCTTCTGCCAATTATGGAATTTCATATAATTCTAAATTAAGACGCGAGTGCTCAGAGTAACCTAAAATTATTTAGCTGGTGGTCTTCAGAGTTACTGGGGTTTATTGGAGTGGATGAATATCAAACACTGGTTTACATATACTCACTTCAGTCCCGGAACATCCAGAAGATTGGTCAGTCCAGTCCAGTTAATTTCCAAAAGCTGTGAATTACAGAGGAAAGGACATAAGAATTTTAAAAAAAATATAATATATATATATATATATATGAAAGGAGATTTTGTAGATTCTGATCAGTTGAAGGTTAATAATTAGTTTCCAGGATTTTCCTTCACAGAAAACCAAAGTCTCTCCTATTCTAAATTATTTTAGCCACAGTTTTTAAAACAGTTAAAAAACCAACAAAAACAACTCACTATCCTCTTTTCCATCCTTCCACACATCAATACAGACATGCACACTCCAATACACAGGTGTACATAGTATCTACATCTACTACACATAACCAATATCAAATAACAAGATGTGGTCCTATTTCCTGGAGAAATATTTTCATGTTCACCTGTTTCAGGTGAAGTCACCAACATGAATTTGCCAAGTATAATAAGCTGATGAAAAAACCCTTTTGAAGCCAGGAAAATAAGAGATCTAGAAGACATGACCAATGGAAAAAATGAAGGATTGGTATTAAGAAGGTGGAAGGAGGACATGGTAACAGTTTGCAAACAAAGAGGCTGTTTTCAATGACAGAGGCAAATTCATTTTGCCACTGATGCAGTAAAGAAGAAAGGTATCAATAGAATTAAATATTGAAGTAGGAAAAGTCCTCAGAAATAATTAATAGGGATAACTTGTTGCTAGATTGTATACACTTCCTTTACTGGAAAACTTTACAGATTATTAGACATACAAATGCTATAAAGGTACTTATTCCATTTCAGGACTGCTGGTATTAACAACTGATTTCTCATTTGCTTTTAGTCCTATAATCTTCAAATTCTAGGTAACAAAACTAATGGAACCAAGTTTCTTTATCTCGCTTCTCACTGAAAGCTATCTATTAACTAACAGAAGTTAACTGAATATAAACAACAAAAAATCCACACACACAGCTACCTCCATGCTTCCAAATCCAACTAACCCAATCTAAGAACAACTGCATGAAAAAAGTTTAAAGGATTTTCTCAGTTAATCATAGAATCATAGAATCATTTNCATAGGTTTCATCTTTCCACAAACAAGCAAGAATAATCAGCCTACATTCGTTTTCCATTAAAAAAAAACCAAAAACATGCCATTCTTTTGTAATGGATCTGTTAATAGTTTCCCAAGGGAAATCACTAACTAAACTAAACTATTCTTTCAACAGAGAAGGTAGCAAGAGTTAATAACCAAATATTCCAAATCAGAAAGGTAAGACATAAAGGTAAGACTGCAAGAATCTACATGAGCCAGCAACAGGCCCTTGCAGCAAAGAGTGTTGATGCCATCCTGGGCTGTGCTAGGAAAGCCATCACCAGCAGGGTGAGGGAGGTGATCCTTCCCCTCTGCTCAGCACTGGTGAGGCCACACCTGGAATGCTTTGCCCAATTCTGGGCTCCAGAGCACATGGACATACTGCAGAGAGTCCAACANGCCTACATTCGTTTTCCATTAAAAAAAAACCAAAAACATGCCATTCTTTTGTAAAGGGTCTGTTAATAGTTTCCCAAGGGAAATCACTAACTAAACTAAACTATTCTTTCAACAGAGAAGGTAGCAAGATTTAATAATCAAATTTTCCAAAACAGAAAGGTAAGACATATCATGGGATGTCCTGCAAGAATCTACACAAGCCAGCAACAGGCCCTTGCAGCAAAGAGTGTTGATGCCATCCTGGGCTGCGCTAGGAAAGCCATCGCCAGCAGGGTGAGGGAGGTGATCCTTCCCCTCTGCTCAGCACTGGTGAGGCCACACCTGGAATGCTTTGCCCAATTCTGGGCTCCAGATCACACGGACATACTGCAGAGAGTCCAACAAGGGGCCATGAGAGCAATTAAGGGACTGGAGCATCTCTCCTATGAAGAACGGCTGAGAGAGCTGGGGCTGTTTGGCTCAGAGAAGAGAAGGCTCAGGGAGATCTTATTAATATCTATAAATACCTGAAAGGAAGGTGCAAAGAAGACAGCGCTGGGCTCTTGTCAGTGGTGCCTGGTAACAGGACCAGAAACAATGGGCAAAATGTGAAACTTGGGAGGTTCTCTCTGAACATCAGGAAACACTTCTTTGTGAGGGTGACCAAGTGCTGGCACAGGTTGTCCAGAGAAGTTGTAGAGTCTCCACCTTTGGAGACACTCAAAAGCCATCTGGACACAGTCCTGACCAAGCCACTCTAGGTGGCCCTGCTTGAGCAAGGGGGTTGGACTACATGACTTTCAGAGGTCAACTCAACTATTGTGTGAGTTTGTGAACATATTACAACAGAACACAAACATCTGATCCTGCTCAGGGAAATAGATGAGTGTCTTCCCAACTATGCCATTCGGAAGGGTGAATACAGACTTCAATAGAATGCTTAACATTTAGCACTTCTCCCTGCTGATATCCATTCAGAAAATTGCTGCAAGGTTTTTCTTACCCTTCTCCTTTTACCATTTTATGTTCCTGTGTCTCTGTCTAGGCAGGACAGAAACAGAAACTCCTCTAGTACAGCCATCCAACTTAAACTCCAGTAGGAGATTGAAAGAAGCTTTTTCTCTACCTCCATCAGCCAAAAGGAGAACAATGGAGATCTGCTGTATTTCAATATTTAGAAATCAAGGCACCAAGAACAAAAGAATTATACATTTATATAGATCATTACAGTTTATCTGTTTGGTTCTTTTAAATGCACTTTTCTAAACCCTTCAGGATATTCACGTTTCCCAGACACTGAAAGAATGAATTAAAGTCAAAACAATTTTTCACTCTGCCATTACAGCAGCAGACAGGAGAGAATTGCTCTCAGAATGACAGCTTACCTTCATGGTTTAGTTCTATTCAAGTAATTTTCTTACTTCACATTATTTTATATGGTGTGTTTTTAGATGCAGTAAACAATACATTTCTGCATTTTATTCTGTATTTTATTATATTTAATGATGCCTTTGTGTCCACCCTTTTCCCCTTGCCAATTTCAGAGTATTTCCTTTATCTATTTCATATGCTTATTTTCTCCCAGGAATCATACTTAATATCTTAAAAAAATATAATAATAATAAAGTTATGACAGCAGGGTGAAAAAAAAAATCAACATTGTTCCACCCTGACCCTTAAAAACCCTTCCCCAAGGTATCCACAATAAGTAGCAGTTGTACAGAGAACTGAAATGTAAAGCTTTAGACACTTTACCGAGCTACAAGTAACGTGCTTCCTATAAGCTTAACTCTGCAGCTTTAGGAATAACAGGCCCTAACAGGATCTAATGAGATACTGCAGAATCAATGTTACTGTGGAAACTTTGGTTGCTTTTTAAGCCATTTCTAAAGCTGTTTTGCAAGTTTCAGCAGAAAGTTTATTTTTCCTTCGGATTTAACTTTTCAGTATCCCAAACATGGAAAATAATGTCAGAGGAGGTAAAGAAGTAACAGATTTTTTAACTTTTTACTAAATAGCAGTAATTTCTTTTTGCAATTTAGGGCACTGAGAAACAAAGATAAAATACTGCTTGCATTAGTTGCTGGTTAAACTTCTGTTTTAACTTCTCCATCACTGGTGAAATGCACCAATTGGCAGGCAGATTGAAAATGAAAAATGTTATTTGTAATTACAAATGTTATTTGTAATTTGGTAATTACATTTCACAAGTAAGATGTTTTGGTTTTATAACTAGTACGTTCCAAAGAGATCCTGTCACTTAGTCATTTATTTACTCGATTCTGTGTATTAAAATTCTTTTGCAGGACAAAGTGAAACAAATTATCTTGCAGGGTAAAATGAAATATACATCAGTTACTTATTTAATAGAAATCTGAATTTCCAAGTTATGTTCCCAGATGTACACAACATTGGAGGTAAACACGGTAACATTATTAAGAAAGAGATTCTCCAACTGTAACAGTAGCTCTAGTGACCAAAGTGCATGAACAGGTGGAAACAAACAGCTTTCAAAAAAATAAGTTCTGTGATAAAATAATTAATCTTTGGACTCTAGAAATTTTAGTGAACATTATTCTTACCGAAAGGCTGGAATTTGATGAATTTTATGTCTTTTGTGAAGATGTAACCAGGTGGATAGATGATGGTAAAGCAGTGGATGTGATATACCTTGACTTCAGTAAAGCATTTGACACAGTCTCCCACAGCATCCTTGTAGCTAAACTGAGGAAGTGTGGCCTGGACGATAGGG
>VZTM01021241.1:11209-23182 GCA_013400555.1 Jacana jacana
GTGACTGAACACTGGAAGGGGCTGCCCAGGGAGGTTGTGGAGTCTCCTTCTCTGGAGACATTCAAAACTTGCCTGGATGCGTTCCTGAGTGACCTGCTCTAGGTGTTCCTGCTCCGGCAGGAGCCCAGTTAAAAAGATTTAAAAAATAATAACCATTCTTTATCTTTAAAAGGAATCTTTTGTATTTCAGTTTGTGCTCCTTGCCTCTTGTCCTGTCACTGGAAACAAGTGAGAAGAGTCTGTCTACGTGGTCTTTGCTTCCCCCATCACGTATTTATATACATTGACAACACCCCGCAGTACCTTCCTTTCTCCAGGCTAAACAAGCCCAGCTCTTGCAGTCTCTCCTCGTACAAGAGATGCTCCAGTAGCCCTTTGTAAAACTCACTCCAGTAAGTGCATCTCACTCTTGTACTGGGGAGTACACTCCAGGTGTGCCTCACCAGCACTGTGCTACTTCCTCAATCCTGCAATCTAACAAATGTTTAAGTAACATAACATACAAGGAGCTTGGTAGTAGTTGATGAGACTAACCACAGCTTGTGTTTTCAAGAGTAGTTCTCACATTCTAATCACAAATTTTGACATCACGTTATGTTACACTTTAAAAATCTATGTAGGCTACCAATAGTCTGGAAAAAGTAACTTTTTAATGTTTTAAAACAAGCAACCCAGTTAATTACATGATTTCCTCCATTTTTCATAAGCAAATTAGAAGGCAAATACATACCATAAATACTTAAAAAATGTTGTCTCTATCCTAAGGTGTTTGTATTTGCATCCCATATTTAACAGTTTTGCATATGGATGTTTTCAGAATAAGTAGAAAACAGGAAAATATTTGCATTTCCTTCTGATTTTTTTCCATGCTTTGTTTAGTATATTGCATACAGAGGTTCACAAGGCAAAGTCCTGTCCTGTCTCCTAAATAAACTCTACCAAGTTAAATGAATTGAGCAACATTTGAGCCTGTTGAAATTGAGCATTGAGCAACATCTCCTACACTAGACTGAACCATGTATCATAGTGGGTTTCATATTAACTGCCACAACCCAAAACAAAGACCAACCAATGAGATACGATTGAAAATAGAAAGATTTTCAAATTATGAGACCAAAAAGCATTTCAAAATGTTGCAACACAGCATATGAAACACTGAAGAGTGTCTATGGTACAATTTCACCATCAATACTTTGATTATTACACACTTCTCAAAAACAAGGCTACTGATTCATTCTGTCATCAGTCCTGAGACACTGAAACCTGTGGAAAAATAATTACACAAAGAAAAAATAGTGCTACTGAGCACGGCCATTTAGACAAGAAATGTAATTAATACATCTATTATCAGAAACTTCTATTCATCCACTTATTGAACAGGAATAAATAGAATGGCAGAGGTCAGTTTCAGAAGTGTTAAAGACAAATTCTTTTCCATTCAAAGTTGTGGGTAAGAAATTAAAAAGCACTCCTAAGGCTAAGCCCTTTACAGGATTATTAGAAGAGCCTTGCAAATAAATCTTAAGCCATGAAATGTTTTGGAAGGAATACAAGCCCTCAGACTCCTGGCATAAATCATGCTTTAACTACTTGGGCTGTGCAGGGAAGCTCTCCTGGCAGACAAGATTGGCTACGTTGACTGACGACAGCGCTTCCTTTCCAGTTCTACCAGAAGAGCCGCGCAGCGATGAAGCGCACTGATAGGACTGCAGTAACACACTCCCTCTAATCTTAGTCTACAGATATTAGAATGCTTTTTTTAAATGTTCTTTTTTTGTTCTGTTTTAGTGTTTCCCTCCCCCTCCCTCCCCGGCTTCCTCTCAGTAAGGTTGTTTCCACCCTGCACTTTTGACTTCCAGACTTTCATCAGACTTCAGCACAGGATACACCTTTTGTAACACAAGACAAAATGAGTTTTCCAAAAAGCAATACCAAGTTCAGGTAAAAACCTCTTATACGTGCAGAAGTATGGGAAATAGCACTGAGAGCAGAGAGACTCTGAGAGAAGTAGTCAAATCTACAGTACTGCTTGATACACAAGAGGAAGCCCTTCCAGCCACAGTCCAGCCAAATAGCAAGGATTTTCATGCCATATTTTGGGCATTACCATGCTATGACTTGCTGGAAAGGAAAAAAGGTCCCCTAACTTGTGGTTCTGACAGTGAGTTAAAGCAATTACACCACCTCATCAAACTGAAGAACCCTATGGAGAAAAAGGGAGCAAGCAAAAGACTGCCAGCAGATGAATCATTTTTTGAAGTACCAAATATAAAAAATTCCACACTTGAAAAAAAAAAGGTTTTGGCCTATACATCTCTAAAATAGTTCAACATTATTATTTCCTTCTCTGCCACCAGTTTGAGCAATGCATAATTCTCCTAGTTTAGCTAAATTCAGGGAATGCCAGCTGGTTCTCCGCAGCAGAACTAACAGGGTGCTGGAAAGACTGCGTTAAGGATTTGTCACCGAGTGAAACTCTGCCAGGAGCCAGGAATGATGTGGTGCCTTTCCACAACACCCTGCAACCCAGAGTGGAGATGTGCCTTGCAGAGACTGCTACCAGCCAGCTCTCTGGCCTAGAGGGAGGTTTCAGACACCAGCTTCACTTTCCGATGAAGCAGTCAGTACGTATGTCGCGTGACTCAAAGCTCTTTCAGTTGTTCCGCTGCTCAGAGCGGTGAAAACAAATTATGTTTCCTCCCTGAAAACCAAGAAATTTGAATTTGTGTCTTACCAAGGCTCCGTACTGAAAACTAGTGCAACACCCGCTAAAGCATACTCCTACCAAAACACAAATATTTTGTTATCTAAGTTGGAGGAAAGGAATATAAAATCTTTATGTGAATCTTTATGAGGAATCAGTGACTGTGCAACATTGTTCATAGCTAAAAATTGATCAGAGATCTTTGTACTCATAAAGTACAGTGACTGTTACTGCACCTGCTACTCCACCAACATAACAGGTCTACATTTCAATATGGACTTTCTCCAAAGCTCATGCTCATGGGCTGCACTATGGTTTAGGCCCTGAGCTGGTGGTAAAGGTAGCCAGAGGGTTGTGATTTGATGAGGCAGACACAGGAGTCCAGATAAATAAAGTTTGGAATTGCTAACACAAAGAACTACTTAAACGAGTTCACAGTGAAGCTGTCCACAGCAGGAAGGGGAGATGAAGGTAAGAAAGGTTACTAGTTGCTCCATAATGGGCAACTGGATGTCCAGTTTGGGCATCCATCCAGTTAAGAGCCAGAAGATACACCTCTCTCAAGAGCAGCTGAACCTACCGAGCAGAGGAGCATTTAGCGTGATGGGGAGACATCGTGAGCAGCCCTACAGCAAGGGCACTGCTGAAACTCCTCCCAGCTTTTCTTGTGACAGGGCAAGGACTGCACATGGAAAAATACTCAAAACTAGTTTTCACACTTTGACTCAAATATTAGAGCCAAGATCTTTTTTTAAAAGCTACCCAACCTATCTAGCAGTTTAAGAAAACCCAGTGATTAGAAGTGTTTTGGGGTACCTCAAAACCCTGGCTGACTTAAGGTCTTGTCACAGGGTAATGTAATTTTGGAATTTATCAAACATTCAAGCAAGACCAGATATCATGAAGAGTCATGTTGTATATCATGTTATATGTTGGAAATCCCAACATAAGCTATGACTACTAAACAGTTTTGAGTTTTTCTGTGTTGGCTATTTCCTTCCTTCCGTACGTCTTTTATTCACAGTATTTGAGACCTTCAAGAATGCTTAAAAAAAGCCCTCACACCCACAAACACTGGAATTCACCTACGAAATAGGGTGACAGAAACATCATGAAAAGTGGAAAGTTTCCAAAGCTTATACCAGAAAGAGTTTGCAAGAAAAACAGAAAAGCGCTCACGTATTTTATATATGTAAAAGATGGAGAAATTTGGTTACGTGTAATGCTTATTAATCACCTAGAAAAGTGATGGTAAAGAGAACTGGAAAACAAAACAAAGGAATTTGCTAATTCCTACGCTGCTCCTTCGATTTCACAACACTATGAAAAAGGTCAGGAGCATCTAATGTACAAGGTGTGTTGATAAAGTAAAATAATGCAAATTAATAAATACATATTATGCAATTTCACTGTTGAGGAAATAGCCATGCAGATGCTACAGTAAACACACAAAGCTCTACTTCTATCTGTTACTACATTTATGAGTTTGATAAAACCCTGAATAAGTTAGATGCAGCACAGAATAAGTGTTAGGATGCAGGAATAGCAGAGACAAGTTTAATTCTGATGTTCATCTACATTTAACCAAACAGCAAGAGAAAAATCTTCCTAAAACTCCGTGAAGATCAACAGCCTGTGAAGGTGAGTTTATCTAAGAAGGAAAATGAGGAATACAAATTAGAATTTATAGGACTGGCTTATTCATCTTTTGTTAGAATGCAAGAAGCAGGCTATTGTAAAGATGTGATTTACAATTCCTTTTATTATTATGTGCAACAAAAACCCCAAGTCCAGCAAGCACTGAACTTTTAAAACTTCCTGATACAAAACACGGAATTAGACTGCTTGTATGGCATACAAGATGGATGGACCATTGCCTTCAGTTCTGCACCAAAGTTTGTTTCTTTTATGACATCCACAACTTATTTTCTTGTTATTCCTTCTGTGTTGCACTGAAAGAGTTTAAAACAAACAAACAAGCAAACAAAAACAAACAAGCATTTCTATCCCTGCAGCCTATAAGAAAAGGCAGGCTAAAATCATCGAATCATAGAATCATTCAGGTTGGAAGAGACCCCTGGGATCACCAAGTCCAACCATCAGCCCTACTCTACAAGTTCTCCCCTACACCAGATCCCTCAACACCACATCTAATCTACTCTTAAACACAGTCAGGGAGGGTGACTCCACCACCTCCCTGGGCAGCTGATTCCACTGACTGACCACTCTCTCTGTGAAAAAATTTTTCCTAATGTCCAGCCTAACCCTACCCTGCTGCAGCTTGCAGCCATTCCCTCTTGTCCTGTCGCTCATTGCCCGTGAGAAGAGACAAGCACCAATCTCTCTACAGTGCCCTTTCAAGCAGTTGTAGAGAGTGATGAGGTCTCCCCTCAGCCTCCTCTTCCTCAAACTAAACAACCCCAACTCCCTCAATCCATCCTCATAAGCCTTGTTNATTTGAATTTGTGTCTTACCAAGGCTCCGTACTGAAAACTAGTGCAACACCCGCTAAAGCATACTCCTACCAAAACACAAATATTTTGTTATCTAAGTTGGAAGAAAGGAATATAAAATCTTTATGTGAGGAATCAGTGACTGTGCAACATTGTTCATAGCTAAAAATTGATCAGAGATCTTTGTACTCATAAAGTACAGTGACTGTTACTGCACCTGCTACTCCACCAACATAACAGGTCTACATTTCAATATGGACTTTCTCCAAAGCTCATGCTCATGGGCTGCGCTAGCACTATGGTTTAGGCCCTGAGCTGGTGGTAAAGGTAGCCAGAGGGTTGTGATTTGATGAGGCAGACACAGGAGTCCAGATAAATAAAGTTTGGAATTGCTAACACAAAGAACTACTTAAACGAGTTCACAGTGAAGCTGTCCACAGCAGGAAGGGGAGATGAAGGTAAGAAAGGTTACTAGTTGCTCCATAATGGGCAACTGGATGTCCAGTTTGGGCATCCATCCAGTTAAGAGCCAGAAGATACACCTCTCTCAAGAGCAGCTGAACCTACCGAGCAGAGGAGCATTTAGTGTGATGGGGAGACATCATGAGCAGCCCTACAGCAAGGGCACTGCTGAAACTCCTTCTCCCAGCTTTTATTGTGACAGGGCAAGGAATGCACATGGAAAAATACTCAAAACTAGTTATTCCTTCTGTGTTGCACTGAAAACAAGCAAACAAAACAAACAAACAAGCAAACAAACAAGCAAACAAAAACAAACAAGCATATCTATCCCTGCAGCCTATAAGAAAAGGCAGGCTAAAATCACAGAATCATAGAATCATTNCTCCCTGGGCAGCTGATTCCACTGACTGACCACTCTTTCTGTGAAAAACTTCTTCCTAATGTCCAGCCTAACCCTACCCTGCTGCAGCTTGCAGCCATTCCCTCTTGTCCTGTCGCTCATTGCCCGTGAGAAGAGACCAGCACCAACCTCTCTACAGTGCCCTTTCAAGCAGTTGTAGAGAGTGATGAGGTCTCCCCTCAGCCTCCTCTTCCTCAAACTAAACAACCCCAACTCCCTCAATCAATCCTCATAAGTCTTATTCTCCAGGCCAAATCTAAAATTTGATAAGCATTTTCACATATTTGGTGTTCTCAATACCCTAGATGCCTTTACAAAGGTAAAAGAATGTACTGGAATGTCATATACATTTCTAAAACTGAATTAAAAAAAAAATCAAAATAATTAACTACACTTACATAAGCAGAATATAAGGTAAACACACCTAATGTTAATATAATGAGAAGTACTGCAAAAAACCTCACAAATCCTGACTATTTACACAGCACTAACTTCTCTCTATTACTGAAGCTCAGAGATTTAAGACTACTTCAAAACATTACAATGCACCTACTTCTCTTTCTTGAAATCTCTTAAATGTTTGGAAATAATGTGTAAGCTGATGAAACTTTCACTACCTATTTCACATTAAGAACATCAAAATACAGTATTTAAAAAGTTTTGTATAAAGTAGGAACAGTTGCAGCATCAAAAACTTCATGCATTACTCAGAAATTTGAGACTGGTTAACCTCATTAAACAACTATGTTTGGAACTATTAATTTAGGCAGCGTTGCCTTATATAGTCATTAAGGCCGGCAAACAGATGATACAGAGCAAGAGGAATTGTTGCCAGTTACTTTAGACTGGAAAATATGAGAACAAAATCTAACACTAACTGCCAACGAATTCCTCTTCTCATCTAACAAAAATACTGAAGAAAAGCTTTCCTTGGCCACAGCCACTTGCTCTTTAGTAAGAGAACAGAATCTGGTTATGGCTATAATAAACATTATTTTACATTTTTCTGCAGAACTTAGAAAAATAAACACCAAGATGACACACTCCAGTGGGGAGAGAAGCCTGCTTGGAAAAATACTAAACATTCATGTATAACTGTCAAAATTATGGAACAGTTTTATTCAAAGATACACTTTTGAACAATTTCACCCTTAAGTTTGGCCTTGACCACTAACTTAAGTTGTTAAATGAACGGAGAGTGAAAAATTCTTTTGGTATTTCTGTAACTGAATACTTTGAGGGGACGGCTGACTTTTTAATTTTTGTACTCCAGGCTCTTTCCAACCCCTTTTTGTCCCACTAAGTCAACCAGACTCTTAACAAAGCACTATGGGGCTAGGAGTAAAGACCAAATTACCCTGGACAAAGGCTTTCACAGTGACATGTTCAGAAAGCTACAGGCCACAAAGGAGAGGTGTTTCATTTGATGTATTTTCAGCTTACTGTTTTGGGTGCAAGTTGCCCAAGTTAAGCACTCCATTATGACGGGGCTTTGAGTGGATCAGGGACAGAAAAGCCTGGGCACAGAAACCTGAGCTAGAAGCTGACTGGAGAGGTATTTGGGGGTACCAGAACTGAAAGGTTCAGACAAATGCTATCAGAATGTGATGCTGGGAGTGGGGAACAGGGGAACCGTCTGTCCCACCCCATCCCCTACCAGCTTTCCTACCTCTCCCCTAGAAAGCAACAGAGCAGCAGTGCTACAGGAGATACCCCAGGAAAGCAGCCCAGATGCTGCATCAGCTCACGTCTCCAGCACCCAGTGTGCCAGGAGAATGGTATCTGCAGAAGGAGAGCACACTGGTTTCTCTTTCAGTGAATACAAACCAACTTAGACTACACAAACTACATCTACAACACAAAGAAAGGTCATTCCAAATCCTGTAGAAAAAGTTTAAACTCTGTGTCCACAGAGCTACACTCTTCCCTCTGCTCCTCAAAAATAGAGTGTTTGCATTTAACTTGTTTACTGGATGGTCCCTGTGATGAGCTGGGCACTGTACAAAGTCTGGAAATCGTTTGGAAGAGCAGTAAATAGCAAAATCATATCAGAGAGTACGCTAACAATTACACAGTGCAGACTGCCAGAAAGCAGTCTTCAATCCTCCTCGTGGCCCTGCTTAGTTTGTTAATATAAACATGAACATTAATAGATGCCCTATGCTCATATTCAGAGGGTAAAAATGAGACCCAACTTAAGCAGACATCTCCTAGTGTTTAGATTCACTTCAAAGTACTGTGTGGAAATCCAAATTTGGTTCATCCCAATGCACCTTCCCAACCCTAACCAAATAAAAGCAATGATGTTTTATCAGATCTGCATGAACTATTTCACTTTTACAAAAAAAGGTCACTAAATTATCCACAAAACAGTTCCAAATTCTTACATGTTTTACTAAGATTGAAGTCTCCATTCCCTCTACGTGAGCACACACATGTTCCTCTAGACGAAACAAGCTACATGAACGACATGAGCAACACTAGAGGTTTTTCCTAGGCCATACATAAAGACCCATCCACACCTATCTTTTCAACAAGTTCACAAAAGTTTATCTCAGGCCATTTATCTGTTCAAAAGGACTGTGTTACAAGAACATGATTTCACTGAATAAAATAATAACATACTTTCTAAAGCTGTTTAAGTAAAGAATATGGTCCTGGGTCCTGGTCCTCAAACTTTGAAAACTCAATTAACTTTCTAAAGTTGCAGACTGCTGAGGAAACCCAGGTGACCGATCTGACACTGTTTCAAAGTGTCTAAACCAATATACTTGTAGTTTATGACCTGCCATAGTCCAAAACCATTAAATCTTGACATCGTAAACTTTGACTGCCTAATTAGACCATATCCAAGAAACAAAAGCTTCCAATGCAAACCTTCATCTGAGTAAGAGATGGAAAAAATTAATTTCCTTAAAGAAGTTGTATAGCATAAGAATTGCCATGATGTTCACATTTTCTATGAAGCTCTATTTCTAGCACTTATTAAAAGCAGTAGCAAACTGCAAGTTGCTAAAACCACCTCACACACATATACAACATCAAAGATTTTTCCACCAGCAAATGTGCAATGTATATATTCATCTAAAGATTGTTATACACACTTTGCAACATCTGTGATCTTTTCTTGATGCACTTGTAGATTAAAAAAAAAAAAGAAATTTCCTGGAAGTAGTAAAACCTAGACTAGAATCACTGACAAATTTTGTAAGCTTTAATTAAATTAAAAACATAAAGTCCTTTTCAGACAGTTAAAATTATGTTTGTCATCTGTCCTCTGTTCTTTTACCAATGCTGCACCAAGTTACCAACAGACAAACTGGTGCTTGTCAGCCAGTTTTACCAGTGAGATTCAGATTGCAGCTTCTGAAGAGAAAACAATCGCTCCAAGGTACAACAATCCACTACCTGTAGCACTTTATCATAGTGTGAACCTCAAAGATGTACATCTACCATTTTATCACCGAGGAAAGTATTGATCTGAAATTGTGTGACTACACCAGTCAGGTTCCCAGCTTTCAAACACTGTATTTGTTTCAATTTCACGCTTACTGTCTTTTTAAAAAAGCATATTGAAGGTCAGCATGATGACCATCTAAAACACAACTTCTCATGACAATTAATTGTAGTAGGTGATTTGTGATAGGCCAGAATTCAGCAACTTGTGGCCTCAGAAAACTTTCCTTAACTCATTTTCTTTGAATTACTCAGATGACGAAGTTTTCTTCCTCTCAGTGAGCTAAGAGAATTACAATGTTTAATTCTCTTAATTCAAAGGAATTTAAATTTATCTGGAATGACTACAAGGTTAATGAATCCAAATCCTGCAAGAACACACATCATTTTGGTGCCAGACTCTGATACACATCAGTATTGGCTGAGCCAAAAAATCCCCAGTCACTTTAATTTTCCTTTGGGTAGCAAAGAACAGGGAATCCCTGAAAAGATTTCTTAAGTTTATTCAAGGCAATTATTATTCAACTTGATTTCTTTTAATATTAATAAAATTTGCCTACTATTTTTCTGGGAAAGTTCAAGCAAATGTTAGGAAATTCCCAAATTCTTTCCTTTTGCTGCTAAATTCTTGCTCCATCATTTTTTCATGACTGTCATCAGCACTAAAAAGAGTAAAAACGGAGATTAAAGTACTTACAGGTTTCCTAAGGAAAAAAAGGGATAGTGCTCCAATTAGGGGCATGTCTCCAATGAGTGGTTCCAGGATAACCCTCATAGTGCCATGAATCTGTAGAAGAGGAGGGGGATCAAAAGCAATTTAATTTACTTTAGCTCAAACTTGAAATAAAGTTTATCCTCCAGCAATGATGACAATTCTAATTCATTAAATTCTTCACTATGAATATTTTTTTATATAGTTAGCTTTACGTGTCATGCAAACCACAAAAAACTTAAAACAGACACTAAATAGTTTGGCTTACAAATTCATTACATTAATCTGCATGATGCTGTGCCGTGTCAGTGGTAATTTTGTTAAAAATCTGAAGTAGATGATTTATACAGCTCAGTATAAGCAAATGTGGCACAATGCAATATAGTGGCATCCACAGATACTAGAACAAAAGTAGGTAAATGCCTATAGGTATATCAAGACACATGCACACAAAAAAGCATATTATTTTTTCTTCATTAGAGAGAGGTATCTGCTATCAGAAAGTTCAGGAAATTTGAGAAACAATATCAGAAAGCAAGGCTACTAATAATAATTGCATTAAAATTTTAAGCTCCACATTCTCTTTATGAACCTACACATTATATGAACATCGGCTCCAGGTGAAATTATCTCCACCTTTTCCCCTGGTAAATGGTAGATATTTGAAACAGTTCTACATCTGAAAGGAATTTACCCTTCCAGCTGAGTCACGTTACTAATATCATTACTGTGCAACTGAGAGAAAATAATACGAAACAAAACTTTCACAAAATAACTTTCTTATTAGTACTTTCTTATAATCAGAAAATAACTATTCAGCGATGACTCAACAACAAAAGCAAAGAAAAAAAATTGAATTTCACCTGTATACTTTTCACACCAGCTCTGCAAAAATATCGCTTGATCTCCAAATCAATTTCACAGTTTCCAACGAAACTGAAACAAAAAAGAAAGTACACATTTCATTTTTAAGGATTAAATTGCAATAGGCTGTTAGCTCTGTTTTGCTCTGTCATGACAATCTGTCTTCTATCTCAGTCTATACACAAAAAATACACGTTAAAACATTACAACACATAACAAATTCTTAAAAAAATGACATCCCCTTCAAAACATCATTACTGTCATTAAAATCACTCAAATTAACACAGAGGTATGTTGTCATCTCCACAAGCATAAGAGAAAATACACCAGTAGCCTTACTTCTGGGGAATAACGGACACAGAATTGATACTCCATGTCAGGAAAGCTCTACATAGGTCTCACTGATAGGACATGTACCAACATCCACTCTCATCTAATATAATCTGCAGAAGCACTGGACATAGATGGTTATTTTGCTAAAAATCCAAGTTGTCTGAAATATAGACAGACTTGCAAAACCAGTCATATTTAGAAATTTAAGGTGGGCATTCTGAGCTGGATGATCTGGTTTAATGCAGAAACAGTTGATCCTTTTGAGAGAAGAGACAGGAAGCAAATTAGAAAATACTATAATAAAAGCGATGCAAATTCTTCCCTGAACCATTCTTGATTCCCATTTTTGGGGACACAAGGTCAAGGACTTACAATTCTGCAGACATTGCCCTCTATCTCAGAGTTGTAGAAGATGTTTTTTACCCATGTTAAAAGGCTGAAAGATTATTTGCATACAACTCGGAACCAGATTTTAGCAGCTGCTTTTCCTACAGCTCCATGTAGGTCACAGCATGTGCCAGCAGAGTTGAACAGATCTTTTCCAAAAACTGCTACTGCTGTGGGCTGCATTGGGTCTGTAAACGAATTC
>VZTM01021247.1:7691-50253 GCA_013400555.1 Jacana jacana
ATCCTGTTTTTTAGAAGAGCATCTACCAATTTGCATACAAGGATAGAAGATTTAAGATCTGGAGTTCTGATCTCTCCCAGAAAAGAGGTGTTATATTGGCCACGTGCTAGTTCTGCTAGTTTTCAAGCCTCAAGCAGATCTGCTATAGTCAACACTGCTATCAAAAAACACCAATGATAGATGAGAAGTTTTCTGTGTTTTCTCTCTCTTCCTTCTTTTTTTTTTTTTTTAACTAACACTTAAGTTAAAATTTACAGCACCATATTTTGTAGCTTTGTCCCATCTCTATTAATATTCAGGTCATACAAGGCCTGAGTGTTTTTTATGCCTCAGAAAAGGCTCCTCAGAAAACTTCCTTCCTTATAAAAAATTGTGTTCTCAAGGACCAAATACACTAACATTTCTGTTACTAGCCTTTGCTTTTGCTCACTTACTTTTGCAAATGAAAACTGTTGTGCCTATAGAAATAGATGGTCACTCCTAGTGTAAATCCATTGCCTAAATCAGTCTTTGTTGAATTCCTCTTTAGACTGCAGATAGGAAACATGCATCCTGCTAGCTCACAAAGAGCTGAACCAATGTCAGGAGCAATGAGAACACGCTTGGGATGGGGGAGAGGGGAAGCTTCCCTGGCAGAGATGTAGGTATGTTGTTAATGTGTCTGCTCTTCCTTCATGTCAGATCTCCTCTCTCTTTTCTAGAAAGCATCTTTCTGAACTGTTTTTCATCCTCCCCTTTCATTGAGGTGAAGGATGAGGAGAAAAAGGTAAGCTGGTTATCTGTTCCATGCTCCAAGGCCTCTTGCCTTCTACACACCATAGTAATTGTTATTGAGGACTCTTGGCCATTCTTACGCTCCACACTAGCTAGCACCAAGTTGTTTAGTTCCTGGGCAAGGTAACCAGTGTAAGTGTCTTATTCCAACCTAATCCTCCCTCTTCAGCTAGGATTTCCTCTGCTGTTAAGGGACTGGAGCTACTGCCAATTTTTTATGTAGTGAAAGAAATCTTTTCCATATGGTGAATTTAACAACTGCTGTGTGGGTTTTTTCACCTCCTACCAAGCATCCACGACGGCTGGCTTTGGGAAGTTTAAGCTGCAGCAATAACAACTTCTGGAGTTCTTTAATGTGACTTGTGGGTCCGAAATTCCAATAAAGGAGCCCAGGTAGCTGCTCTGCACTGCTGGGCTCTTCCATGACAGGGACTGTGCAAATTTCTAGGCAGCCCATCTTGTGGCTCCCTCTCCTTATGCTCTGTCCTTTGCTGTTCATGGGGAAAAGCATCTCAGCTTCCAGCAAGGCTCCTCTGATAGGCCTGAGAATGTATGGTATGTAGTATCCTCCCCATTCAGGTCCATCATACACTGGTAGCTGTTGGCACCCAGTGAGGTCCACAGGGGCACAGCCCTACCCATTTGTTTAGAAATCTTTTATTTCAAGTTTGTAGGCGTTGTAGATGACCAAGATGTCTGTGTCCTATCCTGTGGAAGCACACCTCATTAGGAGTACAAAGTATCATTTCTTTGTGAGAGAAAGGCAAAGCTATCTATAGGAACCCTAGGAGAGCAGCTGGCTGACATTTTGATCTTTGCATCTTCTGAACACAACTCCTGCAAAGACAAAGAAAGTTCTGCCTTTCAGTTCCCTTAATTACCTGTATTGTGAATGTTATTCCAAATTCCCAAGTATTTCAAATTTGAGGCCCCAATGGTAAAACAGATTACTACTTTTTATAACGTGAATCAAGTCAGTGACTGGTATCTCGAAATGTAAATACTATGTACTCTACACAACATCCTGCAGACCTCTGAGCACCCATCAAAAGTAAAAGCTATAATAATGTCTGCAAAAATACACAGATTATTCCTAATACATCTACTGAGAAAGCCAACTTTGACCTTCTCCTCACAGTAAAGCTGTGAAGTCTATGATTCCTCTAAATCTTCTATTATTTTTTTTTTTCGCCTGATGTCCCTTCATTTTAAATCTCAAAGGAGATCTACAGCAATTTTAGATATTCTGGTCAATTCTTCCCAGTACCCAGATTACAGGTCTACTAGTAGTGTAGACCTAGGGAGGGAAAAGGTTTATATAAATACACAGATTTTGTTCATAGTCTGTAGACAAACCCTGCTATTAAAACCAGAGCTGGTTCTATACCTAAGTTTGATATGAAAATGAATTGCACCGTTCCAGGAAATTTAAAGACATTAAAAAAACCCCCAAACAAATCAATGAAAAACCCACAAAACAACCCAAAAAATAATGTTATAAAGAAGCTGGTCATCAGTCTGGAATCCAGTGATCTGTTCTCACACACTCTTTAGCACGGCTACTCCTGACAGGTGTTCCTGGGACATTCTGAACAAAATGTTGAACAAAAATATATCTTTAACAGTTTCATCCTTGAAAAGCTGCTCTCTGCTGAGTAACTGTCAGAAAGACTGTCAGCAACATTCTGCAAGTAGCAGAACAAACATTAAGATGACAAGAATTTTCTGCTTGGTTTTGGGGTCCAAATGTACTTAATGTTTCTAGCAGAAGAGGCTTCTCAACTCAACACATCATGACACTGATATCTGAATCACAGAATCAGTGTCACCACTGACAATCTGGTACCCTACCCCGATCCTGTTCCTTAGAGTCATACAGCAGCACAAACTCACTTGGGTTCAGTTAGGAGGCCAAAAAGTTACTTTTAAGACTTCAGTATACTAATACAGCAATATTGAAAAATATTCACTTTGGCATCTTCTTCCAAGATCCAGGTTCTTCCTTGCAGTACAAATTTCTCAGACACTTGCTGGGTTGTGATTGATTTCTGTAACCTCTGTAGGGAATAACATTTCCCCAGCAATCTACTTTGTTTTATTAAGTGTCCTTTCAAAGCCCTTTATCTGTACTGCTGTGACCTCCTGCACATGCTCAGACCCAAAATAATTTGCATATTGAGGTTTTTAATGAATTTGTTTATTTTCTTATCATCTACAGGGCACCAATTACGGTTTTGGGAAGGTGGAGAAAGACTACTTGGCAACTCTGTCCATCACCTTCTTACTGAAGCCTCAGTTCACATTTTTCTGTAGAGAAGTGTTTTACCACTTTCAAAGCTTCTCATCAAGTTTGTTCTCCCCAGTGCAGACCCTAAAGACCTTTCAGGGTAATATGAAACCTTAAAATATTTTGCCAGCAACTAGGTAATGTAGATACACAGAATATGCTTATGAGACCGGACAAACAGATGTCTAAGTAGGTGACTTATCAACTCAAATGAGAAGGCTGAGCTCTGGTAAGCAAAAGGTTTTGATGAGGAACAGCAAGAGTTTATATGCTTTTTCTGATGAACCAAGTGCTACCACCAATATATCCCATTCCCTCACAATCACCATAAAGATTCTTGTGATTGCCAGTTTCACTGCGCACTCAGCTCCTTGTTTCATTGGCACACAAAGACAGGCTGCCATGTCAAGGTTTGGCTGGATTGACCAATCAGAATGACAGATAGCCCCTCCATCCCTCCTCTAAGAAAAAGAGAGGAGAGGAAGAAATTAAGGAGATTTATGAGTTTAGAAAAAAATCAAATTAATGACATAATAATAAAAAGAAAATAACAACAACAACAACAATAGTAGTAGTAGTAGTAGTACACAGTATATTCAAAACCATATCAAGCTCCCAGGATGATGATCACATCACCAGCAGGCATAGGGAAAAGTCCCAGACTGGAATTGATGTTCAGCAGGAGCTGGATTCCAGATCTGGAGTCAAAAATGCTCAGACCAGGGTCAAAGGCAGACAAACAGACAGGGTCCTCCTCTGACGTCTGTTGAGAGCAGGCCCTTTAAGAGGGAGTTACTGAAAGGGCACATATGCAAATAAGNTCGGCCATCAAAAAAAAAGAGTTGACCCTTTGATCCCTCAGCTTTTATACTGACCATGATGCAGAAGGGATGGAATAGTCCTGTTGGTCAGTTTTGGGTCACCTGTCCTGTCCGCTCATCCCTACAGATGTGACCCCTCTACACTTTTCCACTTCTGACCCTGCAATGGGGAAAATAACGAGATTCCCTGACCTTGGTTGTTATAGCAATAAGTTTAAGCAAAGGCATCTCTGCATACCATTCCTTGGTATAATCAGATCTTATCACTGTAACAGTGGGCAATTTCTGAACAACATGCTGTTAACTTCAGAGTTTAATTAGAAGTGTGCAAGTTTTTTTTTTTTAGAAGTGTGCAGCTTTGGCCCTAGTCTACCCCTAGTCCACTTGAAGTGGATTCAGGGTCCAAGAAGAAGCTAATAGAGGACTGAGAAAGACTTCCAGTCAGAGATAATTGCAAGCTACAAGCAAGAATCAGGAGTCAAGAGCAACAGCATGATGCCACCCACTACAGGGGGGAAGTTGGCACAAGGGAGATGCTAGTTCCTGATCTATTGAGGCAACATGTCACAGTTACATGACATTATCCACTGAGCTTTGTCTGGTGGTCCTCTTTTACACAACCCCTTGCAAAATTTAGTTTAAATCCTAGGCTTTGTTGGGGGAATTTAGCTGCTCTTTTTGTATTACGGTTTGCTCCTTCCTAATGGCATGAGATAGGATGCTGTTGTGAGATCACCTTCTGGCGAGGTAGCTCTTTTGCTCATATCCTTTTTGTCTGTAAGATAAATCCTACCTTAAATTACTCATATTACATAGCAAAAGTACTTTTTACCATAGCAAGGCAAGATTTTTTACCGTAATCGTTTGTGTCCTCATCTCTGTTTAGCTTTCATTTGAGCAGAAAACATCATTCTTTGCTTGTTAATTAAGTTCACCCAAAGAGTTCTCAGAGACTGGTTTTGTTTTTAATAAAGCCCCCCAAAAAACCCACCAAGTTTAAGAAGGCTTTCTAGAGGAATGAGCGAGAACTGAGGGTAAAAAAAAAAATCTGCAAGTTCTAATTATACAGAATATTTCCAAATAAGCACCAAGAGATTTCTACTCAGTGAACAAAAATCCATTTTCATTTAGCAACAAATTTACCATTACAATTATGACAGTTCTTAGATGAGTTCATAGGCACATTTTAAAAATCCTTGTGAGCAAAGCCAAGGTCTACTGCTGGGTGCTGTTTCCCCTCTGCCCACGCAGGTGTTATCAACCTCAAATATGCCACTTTGGCTCCAGCGAAAGCACAGGAGCCAAATTCACATTCTCAAAGAAATAACTCACATAATGAGGGATGATCAGAAAATGCTCATCCCAGGAATAATGGAAGAGTGAGACTAATTCATCCCACACAAGTGGCTATGTCTCAGAAAACTCAAATTTTCCTTTTGAAATTGTTGCTAGTGCTTTTCCTCACAGAAGAGGATGATGGTTTGGTCTTAAGCACAAATTGTTGGTAAAGATTTTTGGTAAAGACTGCAGTGGGAGACCATTCTCACAGCAGAAATGGTCAAAAGATGCTAAAATCAGAATCAGAGAATGATAGTATTATCAGTCACAATAAATAAAGTGATATGAACCTCAGCAAAGAAATACATAGTCCATCCATAGTGAAGTAGGTTATTAAACATGCAGCACTTAACTATCGATACAATGTGTTTAAACATTTTTATACTTACCAATGTGCACATTTAAACTCCAGAAATAAGAAAATAAGCCAACTGTTTGTTTTCATGCAATAAGATATTCAGTGGCATTCACTTATTTTGCTCATAGCTGAACCATGGAGGTAATAGCTTCAAGACAGAAGATATGTAGACTCTGGGATTTCTAGCTCTATCCAATCGAGATAATGATTGAGGTGAATTTTACTTTCCATCTCACCGTTCTTATTCACTAGAACAGTACCTGAAAATCATTTATGATATCTACCTGGCATCATTGCTTCCAGCTTTGATTATTACCTTCTAGCCAGATACTCCCCATAGCCAAGATGGCTTTAACAAAATTCTGTTCTTAAGGTTAACTTAGCTACAAGTCAGTACTTTTTTTTTTTTTCTCCAAAAAGCAGCCAATTCTTCATAAAATATATTAGAAATATCTTTCACATATGGATTAAGAATAAAACCAAGAAAGATCATTTTTATAATCAAATTAAATTCACAATGGAAATGATTACTATAAGTTACATCTTTAAATTTGACCTTAACTACAAAATTATTCATAGCAGAACTGACAAGGATCCACACCGTGATCAACTCTTTCCCTTGATATCATCTATTTGAATGCAAAGATCAGCCTAACTAAACAATCATGACAGTTGTCTGCTTGTGTAACAGTCTTTTCACAGAATTTTCTGACACCAAGATTATTTGGATGGGCTTTTGGGTTTTTTTAGGAACATAATTGTATGTCAAAACAATTTGCATTCTACTTAATAAATATTAAATAGGTGAGTTTTCACATCTATAAACTGGAGATTCTAAAGAAGCATGTTGCCTCTTTATGACTGAGTGGTACTTACATGGTTTGGAAAGTCAGCCTTGAGTTCAGCAATACTTTTACACCAATATGCTGCTGTTTTCTCACTGATTAGTTCGATGTTTAGAAAAGAGCCTTGGCCTGGGCCATACAAAGGACCTGAAGTAATTCCACGCACAATCCTCGGAGAAACATTGGTTACAATATCCTGCAAAACAGTGAAAGCTTTCAGATTGGCTTTGCAACGTGAAGCATACATATATCAATGATGTCTATGCATAACAAACTTAAATGTACCAGTTGTTTTAAATATGTAGTTATTATGAATAAAATACTACAATTATAGGGCAGCTTTCTAAATTAGCAAATTCTCCAATTAGATTATCTGCAGAGGAGAAATATGTTCGTTGTATGTTTGAAATATGACAGCTATCAATAAAATGGCAGTATGGGGCACCTATAAACTGCCATACGAAAGCACCATACAAAACCTGCCATCATTTAATCAATGCTTTTGTGTTGGGCAGAAGGCATACAGTGCTTTGTCGAAAAACCTGTGTAGGCCTCAGTCATGGAACAGTATATGTGAACCATCCTCCCCAAAGATGATCAAAGTCCTTGTCCTACACTAACAGGTGAAGTGCAAGGAGGTGCTGCCACCAGCCTCTCCAATGAAGGCAGAGTAACAGGTCACCAGCAAAAGTATACTACCATACAAAACTTCACAAACTAAATTATATGACTAAAAGAGATGAAAATACAAAAAGAAAACCAAACCAAAAATAGTGAAAACTAAAATCAATAGTGTAAAGCATGACATTTCTGAAGGTCAACATGAGATTAACAAACAATTTTGAAACATACAGTAAACATGCAAAATGTTGACTTGTTTAGGAGTCTTAATTAAGCTGCAATGTCACCGTATCTATATTAACAAAGAACTGTAAATTCTGACATTATTTAAAACTAAAGAGAAACATAGATGGCAAAATGTTCCTTTTGCCAATTTCCAATTAAAAATAATTTTGAGTAAAGGTCATTTATTTACAAATGTATCAGAATTATTTGTTTAAGTACCCCTCCTCACCATCTTGTCATTTTTAGTGAGATAACATGAACCTCCATTAGTATATAGCAATTAAGGTCAATTTACATATTTTAATTAAGAACCATCCCATATAAAACAATTAGGGTAATAGGCATACTAACTGGATTTCATAACATTTGGACGTTTTTCCAACTAGATAGACAGGAAACCTTAATTAGCATTAATTAGCACTGATCTGCATATGTTTGATAAGGCATACCCTTGCCACAAAAGATTATTTATTCCTGAATCTGCCAAATGCTGCAGTTACAGAGGATAAAGGGACTTTTCTTCACATTGTATGTAAATTTGAGGTAATCATCTGCTTATAAAGTTAAATTAATTATTATACAGCAAATATGCACTAATATTTTATACTGATAGATAATTATATGTCCATTTACATATGTAGAAATCACACAACGTAATCTCACCAGTTCATCTATTTTCAAGCCTAATAAGTCTGGAACATGGACATCACAATATTCCCTAATTTTCCTATTATAATATTTTCCCCTAATCAAAACAGCTTCACCTCCTTCTCAACAGTTATGTTTTCAGAAAAAATAATTCAGAACATTTTCTGAGAGTATGCAAACCAAAACCAACCAGTAAAGCACACTCCCCTCACTCCCAAAACAAATTACAAAAATTGCAGTTTAAGCAGAACTATTTACACCAGTTTGCTCTGTATTATCCTCTTGAGCATTTCACTCCTTTTAAATTGCCTCAGAAGAGCTTGTGCTTTGACTTCATCCCAGAACAGCTATTCATACACACAGACCAGTGCTATCACATCACCCACCATGAGAAAATATGCACGGTCAATGACTTAAATGCCGGCAATCTGACCTTACTCCTGCCAGCGTAGGGTGCACGACATAGGAGTTTCTTTGACCATGATGCAAGTGACTATGGGCTTCCTTTTCCCATGCTCTCAATCAGTCAGAAGCAAAGAAGCTGCAGTAGCATGGCACTAAGCCTGAGCTAAAGGCCTGTTTGTCGTTAGGAACTATTCTTTTTAGCTTCAGTGCAAATTACAATTAAGATGCATGCAGCGTGATTTCCATGCTGTTTGTGTGTACATGTACACACGAGTGTACACCAGGCAATGCTTGGAGCCACCTAAGGCACTGTTTGTTATCTTACTATGCGAGTGTTTTGTTGTTTTTTCAGTCTCTCTCATTTTGCTACTAGTAAGAGTTCAAAGACTGAGATATTACAGCCTAGATTATACCTCTTGCAGGACACTCCAAAGCCGCAGCCTGCTTCCATGCAAAAACACTCTGAAGTTTTTGTATCTGTTTTGGGTCTCCAGGCAATCTCTTCTCTCTTCTAAGAACAGAGACCCCTGCGACTGCTGTTGAATCCCTATGGCTTTGACCTGCTCTTTCCTAGACTCAGTCATTGCCGACATCTGAGGGACAATTTATCTCTCCAGGATCCCACGAAGTTGAATCAGGTAATGCACAGACTTTGCAAACTGTCTCAAAAGCAGCCACTCTTCACTTTAATGTCCACAAGAGATAAACAGAGCCACATAACAGTAAACACACATACATCTCTCTGACTACGTTTCCTCCCTTTTGAATTTTCCTTGAGATTTTGTGAGATCCCCTTTGGTGCCCAGGGACCTTCCCTTCCCGTCCCCTGCCAGCAGACAACTGCTCCTTCGAACAGTGGCTTCCATTGCCTCCCTACTGCCTCTGTGTCACAGGACCCCTTCACTGTGTCTGTACATCACTTTGTTTTTCCTGACCAAGCTGCTTCTTTTTCCAAAAATCCTTTCTGGCTTTGAAATCCAAACATTGCCACCTGGCTGCTTTGTCTTGATTCCTCCCAAGAGGGATACGCTGTCCTTATTTAAGATCCCAATCCTTGTTTGCCTCTCCTAGCTCATAAGTAAGCTAGGTGGCGAGCCTGGTAACGACTGACACTCTGGCACCTCTCCTGTCTCTTGTTAGCACATGACAGCCCCAGACGCAAGAAGACTCACAGTTCATGGAAACAAAATGGAAGTTTTAACTTATGTGATGATTCAAGGAATCTGTCTATGTACACACAGATCAAAACCACACAAGTGACAGAAATGAAAATTGTCTCTTTGAGATGAGTGTGAAATACCTACACAGCACTTGCCTTACCATCATCTTCCTCTTCAGTTTCCTGCCACATCTATGAAAGCTAAACAGGGAAAGAGTTAAGCAAAGGGTATACTGGTGGGCCTTAGCTGACTTCATGTCTTTCAGTCTTAGAAAGACAGATTCTTTCACTAAGATGGGCAATTCTTGTGGCTGGCTGATTGTAACCACCATCTCCAAACCAGCAGGTAAGGTCAGAGCATCTGAAATAGCCATAGTGCTCCAGGCCATGGGGTTTGTGATTAATCATCTTCTGGTGTTTCAACTGAACACTGATTTTCACTGTTTATAGGAACTGCCTGGCCAAATGCTGGCAGTCACCATTCCTTTTCTATTCTGAAATGGCAGCTTTTCCTTTTATTCCAGCTAGGTACATAACTCTTTTGTTGTTCATGAAAATTGTTGTGTGCATAAAAAGCCAAAGAGAACTGGAGCAAGAAGCCTGACAGGAAGCAGTTCAAACTGTGAACCTAAAAACTTTTTGATACTAAGAAAAGCTGACTGCTATAAGAAAGTGGTCTGGTTCCTGCACGCAGTTGAAAATAGAGGTCCACATACAGGAATAGGAGAATGTCCCCAAACTCCAGAAGAAATCAAGCATCTTACCTCCCCATGTGATTGAAACAATAAACAGTCCGTGGGAAAAATGGCAGAAAGCTTTTTATGTACTCTGAAGACCAAGGATAGAAGACTTTTAATAAAAAGCAAGTAGAGGAGAACAAAGCTTTGATATGACCACTGTAAAAGACAAAGCCATGGGAAAAATGGAAAAAAAAAATTGGCAAAGGGACACAGAACAGTCCATAGAAAATAATTTGTTTTGTGGGGAAATCTTGCAAATTAATGTAGACTTGGGGATTAGGAAAACTGTATTCAGTACTAGATTACAGCAAAACAGCTTGGTTTGGGGGAGTTAATGGAAAGGAAGAGAAACAGTGGCAACAAATAGAATCAAGGGCCAACAGTGAATCATGAATATTTCAGTTACTGAATTTCTTCTTTTGCCTCAAAAGCTGATTCTTTTCCCCAGGAGAGCACAGCAGAAACAATATCAATCTCTCAAATATATTTAGCTCAGGACATCACCTAAGAAAGTGGTGCTACACAGATCAAAGCACAAATATCCCGCTGCTTTTTAATTCCTTTTTTTTCTGGTTATGAACAATTCTGATATTCTAGTAACTTGAGACTGAGTTAATTTGCATTGCACATATATTTCTGTTCCTGTTGATTAATTAATTAATGCACTAACCAAAAAAAAAAAAAAAAAAAAAAAAAAAAAAAAGACCCAAGGCATTGATCAGGCCCCATTTGCTCAAATAATCTCTCAACTCTGCAATCAGATCACTGCATTCTAAACCACTTAAGTCTAATGGGCTGGGAGGTTTGAGACAACATCTTAAAGATAAAGCCCAAACACTCAGCACTTTTTAGTCAGTTCAATTTAAATAAAGGTGCAAATCAATTCATCAGCCCATGCACTCTAAAAGCTGTTTTGCTTCACACTATCCATATTTGCAGTTAATAATTGCCCCAGATTTTTGTATTGTAAAAACACAACCACGCTGTTTAAACTGAGAGACCTTTACATTTTGGCAAAGGGACAATTTGAATATTAAGGGACCCAAAGGGGTGTCCAGCACAGTGTTAGATCCCATGATAAGCACATTCATTGTGTTTCTCCTAAACTAATCACCTGAGAAATAATTCACATTGAGAATATTAACGTTGTCATCTGTAGGCGTGGAAGTTAATGACCCGTAGAAATGAATCAAGCCATTCACCTCTCTCTCAGAGTTATTGTTTTAGGGGCAGCAAGGAGACAGGTCTTCATTAACTGGGTTCATATTTTTATTTCATAATCA
This sequence comes from Jacana jacana, assembly GCA_013400555.1. Taxonomy (NCBI): domain Eukaryota; kingdom Metazoa; phylum Chordata; class Aves; order Charadriiformes; family Jacanidae; genus Jacana; species Jacana jacana. The sequence continues at coordinate 19,196 of VZTM01021247.1, forward strand.
TGTCTCCTAGAAACTAATAAAATAAAGTTTGGAGAAAAATTTTGTGTAAAGAGGTCAGTTGCAGGAACGTATAAAAACACTCTCCCAAAAAGCATACCACAGCCTCATGCCTATTCAATTAATGTAGCTACGTTAAGCAAATACAGTAAAAAGAACCAAAAGTATAAATATATGATTTTTCATATCAAAGCTCTGATGTGTCTCTATTGATTTGCAGAGCTTGAAGCATTCTTTTTTGCCCATTTTTTTCCAAAATATTACAGCTAATGGTACTTTAATGAACACTTGAAATAATAAAGTTGCTTAAGAGAACACACAGGCATTTATATTTGGGATATGGGAAGAAAATTAATTAACTATCTTCAATCACTGCATTAAACTATTGCACAAGTATTCACCCCTGAAAGTACAGGTGTTCTCTAATGTAAATATCCACAGCAAAATTAAGAATCATAGAATCATAGAATCATATAGGTTGGAAGAGACCCTTGGGATCATCAAGTTCAACCAACAGCCCTACTCTACAAGTTCCCCCCTACACCATATCCCTCAACACCACATCCAATCTACTCTTAAACACAGTCAGGGATGGTGACTCCACCACCTCCCTGGGCAGCCCATTCCACTGACTGACTACTCTTTCTGTGAAAAATTCCTAATGTCCAGCCTAACCCTACCCTGCTGCAGCTTGCAGCCATTCCCTCTTGTTCTGTCGCTAATTGCCCGTGAAAAGAGTCCAGAACCAACCTCCCTACAATGCCCTTTCAAGCAGTTGTAGAGAGTGATGAGGTCTCCCCTCAGCCTCCTCTTCCTCAAACTAAACAATCCCAACTCCCTCAATCGATCCTCATAAGCCTTATTCTCCAGGCCTTTCACCAGTTTCGTTGCCCTCCTCTGTACTCGCTCCAGCACCTCGATATCTTTCTTGTGCTGAGGTGCCCAGAACTGGACACAANTCTGCAGACTTACTGATAGTGTTTTCTATGTCCCTATTGACATAATCAATAAAGATATTAAAAAGGAAAGGCCCCAATACTGAGCCCTGAGGAACACCACTTGTGACCGTCCGCCAGCTGGATTTAACTCCATTGAGCACCACCCTTTGGGATCGTCCTTCCAGCCAGTGCTCGATCCAGCAGATCGTAGGCTCATCCAGGCCGTGAGCAGCCATTTTTTCCATGAGAATTCTGTGGGGGACAGTGTCAAATGCTTTTCTAAGGTCCAGATATATTATATCCACTGTCTTCTCCCCATCCAACAATCAGGTCATCTTATCATAGAAGGAGATCAGGTTCATCAGGCAGGACCTGCCTTTCATAAACCCATGCTGACTAGGCCTGATCCCCTGGTTGCTCATTACATGGCTAGTGATAGTACTCAAGATGATCTGTTCAATGATCTTCCCTGGTATCGAGGTCAAAAGATTTTTGGATTTTAAAAATACATTTAATCACAATAAACCAATTGTTAACATATGTTTTCTTCACTCTGAGAGGCTTCTATTGAGACACAGAGAACCTGCCTTGCAGCACTGGCCCCAAAGTCAATGAAAGTCACTACATACTTCAAATTAAGCTTTTCTCATCTTTAAATTATGAAAGCAGATAGGAATTAGTGACCTTTGCCAGTTTCTTTTCATTAGTGTGAGAAAAAGATTTAATACAATGAGCAGATTACTACTTTTTACAAAGTTAATTTATTTGACCTTTCTTTCTTATAGGGTGGGAGGACATTATACTTGCCAAATGGAGTATGCATCTGTACATTCCTGGGGTTACTACTTACTAAATGTCAATATGAACACCACAGCAGCCACACTGGTGTCTTTGTGAAGAAAAGTAAATAAATACCTTCTTAAGGTAATTTTAGTCAAGTGACTCAAAATAGCATACTTAAAGTTAGCAGACAGTAAACTGCAACGTAAAAAAAGCCCAAATATAAGTTTCTACTACTTTAAATATACCACCTTCTTTACTTGAACAATGAAGCACAATAGCTGAAAAATGCAGGTATTTAAGCAAATTATGATGCACTCTTTTTCCCCAGATTTTCAAAGATGTATTGAAAAGGCTGTAAAGATTTCAAAATCCCATATGTGTGAAATGTTTTTAGAGTTTATTTTCTAAATGCTTTAATCAACCCCCCAACATCAAGATTCAGTTTTCCCTACAGTTTCTGCTAATTACTGTAGAACTCAACACACACTTTAAACCTATGTAAAAATATAGAGAAGAAGTCGCCCTTTTCTGCCTAATATCACAGTTGTTAAAGCATTCTGGAAATCTGGCTCTCTGCTGTTGCACACCCTCATAGATCCGAATGGCATCACAGACTTATGTCCTCATAATTCCCTGCCAACTCTCACTCAAGGTCTTGTGATGATTTGCCTCTTCTGTGACTCAGCTGTCTAGCCAGACTGTGTCTAGTATCACCCCTTCTGGAGTTTTAACCATCTACAAAAGGCAAGTGAAACCTGAAGCAACAATACCACTTCACACTGCACCATTCCTATACATCCTATCAAGTTGTTCCTCACCTTCTCCATCAGATCTGAGGCAGGTGACATCTCTGCAGGTCTCTGCTCTTCTTCTGAGGCCCAAAGTACTGACTTATGACCATGAGCCAGCAGTGTGCCCTTGTGGCCAAGAAGGCCAATGGCATCCTGGGGTGCATCAGAAATAGTGTGACCAGCAGGTGGAGGGAGGTCATCTGTCCCTTTTTACTCTGCCCTGATGAGGCCCCATCTGGAGTACTGTGTCCAGTTCAAGAAGTTCACAGGGTTGGAGAGGATACAGCAGAGGGCTACAAAGATGATTAGGGGCCTAGATCACCTCTCTTACAAGGAACAGCTGAGGGACTTGGGTCTTTTTAGTCTGGAGAAGGGAAGATTGAGGGGGGATCTGATCAATGCCTGTAAATACTTAAAGGGTGGGTGTCAAAAGGATGGGGCCACTCTTTTTTTCAGTGGTGCCCAGTGACAGGACAAGAGGAGATGGGCACAAGAGGTTTCAACTAAACATGAGGAGGAAATTAACTTTGAGGGTGGCAGCACTGGAACAGGCTGCCCAGAGAGGTGGTGGAGTCTCTGTCTCCAGAGACATTCAAAACCCATCTGAACATGCTCCCATGCAACCTGCTTTAGGTGGACCTGCATTGGCAATGGGGTTGAACTAAGTGATCTCCAGAAGTCACTTCTAACCCCATATCATTCTGGGATTCTTTGACTTGCTCTCTTAAATTCCAGGATTTTTTCCAGCTGAGCTTGCCAGGCTCCTTCTAACAGGAAGCTAAATCCACAGCAAGGACATCCACAAACACAAACCCATTCCATCAGGTACAGCCATGCAGATTTCCCTATCTGTTAGAGTAGGATTTCTACAATATATAACGAGACTTACTGGCTCAGGGAGCAAGGCAAGTAAATTTGCTTATGATGTCTGCCTAAGGACGTTTGATGTAAACACTGGCACCTTCCAGTGCACAAACCACTTATGTTGCAGACAATGCAACCTGTTGAATCCATAACACTTGTATTTAGCATTTTGTTTTAGTGAGGGAATAGGCCAGACTTTATTCTTCCCATAGGAATAAAAAAAAATCTCAGCAAAGTCACTTCCTCACTACTCTCTTTCTCAGTGAACACAGAAGCATTTTTTAAGAACTGAAACCACCTTGGCAGAAAAACTTATCTGAGAACATCCCACCGCGTAGAAACTGCTCTAATCTTTCCACAACCAGATATGAGTAATTTAGTAACATAAAGACACCTCAATTTTTCTTTGCTGTTGTGAATATAGTCTATACCTAGGCCCTCTCTTTCCTCTTCATTGCTTTACTTCTCTTGAAAACAAGAGAGTATATAATGATAAAATGATGTAATATAATTATTTCTCAAGTTCTCTCACCAAAATAAGAACTGAACTTAAAAATCTGTTATTTCTTCAGCATTCCAGGATTGTTAACTATGGTGATTTAAAGCATAAGTATCCTGATTTCTCCACTATTATAGATCAGATCTTGAAAAAGATCCTTTCTTTTACTTATAAATTACACTTCTTCAGCTTTTACATACAAGATCTAGTATGCTATAGAGGGGAAAAAGTATACTAACCTGTCTTTTGACAATTGTTTGTCATTTGCAAATATGATAGTACCCAGATTGTATGTACCTAAAGTCTGGAGTACAACTGGTGTTTGTAAATCTTCCTTAATATTCCACTCCACTTCTAGATGGAAGCTGAGTTATGCAAATTATTTAAAAAAAAAAAAAAAAAAAGGACTGTTACCTCATAAGTGTTTTTACAACACTAAACTATCCCATTTGAGTTTATTAAACCAATTTAACACTACAGCTCCAGCAAGCAAGCTAGCTTTCCAAATCAATAAGTTAGCACAGAAGACTGCAGCCCCATAAAGGAAAAAAGCAATGTGTCAGGACTTTGGAGAAAAATTGCTGAAGCAGTCATATTGTGTGAAAGACAAATGACAAGTTAGAGGTTTAGTTACCACGTATTTGATGTTTTTCTATACCATCTCATTAGTGCTTTAAGATTTAACCATGAGAACCCATAAGAAACTTCAAAAAATGTACAGACACTGAAATTAAATTCTACCTAAGCTTTTATCATTGCTGCTTGCTCAGCACACCACTGTTCTTACCAATGAAATCTTCAGACAGTTGCCCATCACTACCAATAATTTATGATTAGAACAGCAAAATCCCAAATTCGCTAGATAATCTCACTAGAGTATAAAAATTTTTTGTTTACTCTCTTTACCTTAGAAAAATCTTGGGACAACCTCACCCCCATTGTAAGTCAAGTAAAAATGGTCTGCTGCCCTTCTTAAAACTCAAAAGTCCCCCAATCTTTGTTAATTCATGCATGATGGTTTGACTAGAAGTCTTAATTTTATTAACTAAAGATCCTTAAAATAATAAACTGGGAGATTAAAATACAAGACAAAAGCAATACAAATTATGAGTAAAAAAAAATAATTGAAGAGTAATTATAATGTTTGTCAAGTGTACAAGTACATATTTTCTAGCCGAGTTACGTATTTTATAAGAAAATAAAGTTTCGAACCTTGTTTACAATTACATTTGCTTTAGCAGTTTTCTTAAAAAAAAAAACCTTTTCATAATCTGAAGCCATAATGCCATAAGCCATAAAATTTAAACATTTAATATTTTTCTTATTTTTGACATTTTTGCTTGTTTTCCAGACATTAGAATGTAAAGACATTTGTACTGTAATTATAAAAGATCATTTTTAAAATGTACTATGTCCTACAGCAGTTTGCCTTGACAAACAATTACTGGATATCACATTCAATAGAATACAAAAAGCAATCTTTATCTCAAGGTTAAAATTAGTCTTTGAACAAAAGATGCTTTCAAAGCAAATCCAAATTCTCATCAGCTTTATATCAGTTTCTCTGGGAGAGACAGGGAAGCGAGGGAGGGAGAGAAGAGAAAGAAAAAAAACATGAAGGACATTTGAAAAATTTCTTCCTAATGTTCAGTGTGAGCACACATTTTATCAGTTTTCTGATAAAGGTGTAAGCAGTAGGACATGATTAAATTTCTGCTGTCAGACTGCATTGTGGTCAAAAACTATACCCCTAGAAGAGAGAAGTAGACTTACAGGTCTTGAGAAAAGTTCCATCTCTATTCAGACATTTACTTTTGGATCAGTTTTCGCAGATTTCACAGATTCTTTGATCTCAGTGTTCTGATATAGTAAGCTGCCTAATCAAGGAATGGTTGCTTTAGCTGACTGATGAGAAAAATGCCCAGTAATTGTCTTAAAACATTAATTCCTTTTCAGAGAGAGGCCACAAGAACAGAGAATCACATTTAAACTCACTTCTGTGAGAAAGAAATCTGAAGCTGATCAGTAGAATTGTCAGGCTCTGGATGTGGTTATTTTTGTTGTGTTTGGTTCATTTTTTTTCCTAGAAACAAATATAATTTCTTTAACAGAGCTTTCCCAGTGTTTGAAACAAGCAGCATACAAGCTGTAGCAGAAGAGAAAAAAGATGAAAATCTATTCTTCAGCTACCAAAGAAAATCAGAAATAAGAATAAAGCATGGCAGAAAACCCAAAATAAGAACATCTAATAGCAAGTTCTTTAGAAACTTGCTATCCACAACTTCTGACAAATGACATGATTTCCAACCAAAAAATAAATCAAACTAATTTTTCCTTGGTGTAACTGCTGGTTAGTCTGAAGGTTTTTAGTTTTCCATTTAATTAAGCAACCAGAGCCTTCGCAGTGCAGCATTTTTTCTGGACTGTGCTCTGCACCTCCCAGGAGAAAACCCTAAGTAAAATAGTCACTGATGAAGAAGTCTGCAGTGAATGGCCAACTCTGCCATTTTAATTGGAGCACAGAGTTCAAAATAAAAATAAAATTATAATAAAAAAAGCACCATCTTTAGAAGTTTAAGTAACCTCAGCTCCAAGAATAGACCTAAAGCTATTCATTTTACTGTATGTACTGAGATCTACTCAAATCTTAGAGAAATCACTGCTTCAGACTACTTGAAGTGAAACGCTTGATACTATCTACAATGAAACAAATTGCTATATTATAACAGCACAGATAATCCCTGGGATAGTAGAATAGAATGTCTTGGAACTGTGTAAAAAATCACTCTCCTACAAGTTATATTATTGTGTCAACAAAGCATTATTTGTGGAACTTGGATGAAGTACCTGATGAACTTTATTGAAAAACCTAAACTGTGTTTTTATGTAACTCACGTTCTCGAAATTATCGACAAGGCTTTTTTTGGATAATAACCCAGAGCAGATGCTGACAAGTGATCAACATGATGAGACTGGATTCTATTACTCCACTGCAAGGAATATGTTGCAATGCTAATGATTTGAGGGGAACAAAATGGAATAAAGTAGGAATACATGGATAAATAAAACATCTACATGGATTGCAGCTTTTGATCTGTATCCTATAGTGAAACTTCTGTGGCATGGCTTCTGAGGACCTGTGTACATTCACAAAGGTGGAATTTTAATGCATTATAATTAAATTATACTAGTTCAGATTATCACAGAATCACACAATATCATGGAGTGGAAGGGACCTTGAAAGATGATCTAGTCCAATCCCCCTGCCGGAGCAGGAACACCTAGATCAGATCACAGAGGAACACGTCCAGGCGAATTTTGAATGTCTCCAGAGAAGGAGACTCCACAACCTCCCTGGGCAGCCTGTATAATGCTTACTGCCTTGAGACTCCAGTGGATTTAGATCATAACTTAGCTTTCCTTAAGAGATCAACTCTTTTACAGACATCTAAAAATATTAGCCTATTTTCAGCTGTCAGAATATCATCAAACTAGTGATCAAAACTTATTGTGAAATGTATTTAACAGACCAATTAAAGGAGCAGCAATTCTTAAGAGCTCATTCTAGATGAGTACTATTGAATGATCCCACAAAATGGGAAGGAAAAGACAGTTTGAAGTCTAAATCTAAGAAAGCTAGGAGGGATCAACATAGATAAGACCCAGTTAAAAAGAAAAAAACCCAAACAATTAAGAGCCAGGAAAGAGAAGGAATAATTACATGACACGTCTGCAGCAGCAATTTTAGGAGAGTCACTAAAGCAGTTATGCTTACAAGGAGAATACAAATGGATTCTCTTCTTGTACTTCAAGAAGAGGCAAGATGAACATTGTTTCTCACACATCATCGTTAAAGACAAGTCAATATGTTTTTTTTTCTCGACTACTGTTTTCTAAATGCTAGACAAAACATTGTAAGAGGGCAGTGGGACAACATCAGTAGTGGCAGGTTCCTAAAGGGATGAACTAAAAGCCAAGACACATAATGACACAAAGTGAGCTCCTCTAGATAAAAAAAGGGAAAGAACTGAAGGTAGTCTCATAATTCTAACAAAATCCCTAACAGAAACAGCAAACAATGAGAAAATGGGTTCTTTAAAATCCACAATATATAGGATTTTGCATATGATGTATAGACACAGAAACTAAATAAACAAACAAAAACTAACACAAGAATTCTAATGTCTGCTAATTAAGCATATAACTTCCACTTGAAAAAAGCAAGGAGGTAACTATTTATTTAAGAGACAATACGACATGGATTAACAAAGTTCCTGTCAACAGCTCCACACACCTGTACCAAGCTCACTTATTGCCTAATTAAATATTAACATGTCCTGATAGAATCTGTGGTATAATTTTAATTACTGTTTTCTCATAGGGAAGCCATATAATCAATGTATTTCTAGCTGTTCCTAGAGGCTGTTTTGTAAAGCTTCATTAGTAAATTGTGAACCATCACTAAAATATTTTCCTCCAGATTGCTGTAAGTAAATCAAGAGTACTATATTCTCCTAGTAGCAAGGGAGAATAGATGATTTCCTTTCAGGGGAGAAAGATATGATTTCTTCAATAATCAAGAAAAAAATCTTTTAGCTACAATCCTATTTGAAGAGTTCTTAAAGTTGTTGCACAAAGAATCTGCATCGGGGAGGAACAGAACACCAAATTTACACAACTTTATGTATAATCCAAAATATTTTTATTGCTGGATTAAGTAATTAGGAGAACCACAAGACTCCCTTGAAGCACGTATTTAAATTTTCTGCTGAGGATGGATTGCAAATATTGAGGTATGTCCTATATCTACCTGAAGCATTTTCTTTTTCCATTAGGATTAAGAATGCTTAAATACTATAAACATTGATTAGCAGTTGTGTATATTTAGGTGTGAGAAATTAAAGGAAATTATACCAATTCTCTCTCACTCTTTTGAAAGTATTTTCCTATAAATCACCTCACAAAGGATCTCAAACCTTCCACTCCTGATAGCTTATTTTATTTTATATGCATTTTTGTAACGACTAACACATTTTTCCTGACCCCCTGAATAGCATGTTATGATTGGGGCATCGTGTATACATCCCAGGGAGGGTCTTTGGGAATACAGATCCTGGGTGGGCTGTAGTCAGGAAAGGCAGAGCCAGCACATCTGCATCTGCCATCAGTCTCTGAAAGCACTGTGTGTTCATCCATCAGTCATCACAAGAGGCTCCACACATAGGCTCCACAATCTAGAGAGAGATGTCTTTTTTTCCCTCAAGAGCCTCAAAGCAGAGATTTCCAGCCTGCTGGGCTGATTCTAGTTTTCCAGACTGAGCTTGTAATAAATAAACATTCAGTGTTTGTACATGTTTTAACTTCTCTGACAGACAGGAATCCATGAAGTGCTGAAATGCACATAGAATTTTTATGCCAAAGGACAAGCTCTCATTCTCAGCTGCTTGTGGCAGACACAGAGGCCCCAATCTCAAGTCTGGTTTTCCTCTGGGTTCACCTCAAGTTTACAGTAGGTTAATCATTGCCTATTAATTTTTTTAAGCGCCCAGGAAAAATGATGCATTCTACTGGCTTTTAAATTCAGCCCCGTGGGCCATAAAGCACAAATTTAATAGAGGAAAAAAAGCAAAGTTCATTAAAATATTCTTGTAAGAACTGAATGTAGCCATGATACATGGAAATGCCTAGCAAGACAATTCTTCTGTTTACCACTGAGAAAAAAAATAATTATTCTGAGCTGATCATATTCTTCTCATTAAATGTTTAATAGGTCCCAAACCCCAGCACTCTTTGGAGTCACTGCTCAGGTCTGTCAGTTAAGTAAATATGCTCATGAGAGAATCTAGCAGCCACACGGATAGGGTAGACATGAAGTCCATTCCCTTTGAAATCAATAGGAAGGTGGTTGTTAGACTACAATTAGGGTAGTACAGTTAGAGTTTCATCTGGGAAATCCATGGTAGATGTTCCCACTGCTACTGCCACAGGGTTGTAAGAAAGTATACAATGGCTGTGGCTAGATCTCTGGCACTATTAAAGGCAGAGACAGCTGAGATGTGCTACAAAAGGCTTATACATGCTCAAAACTGGAATAATAAGAATAAATCTGTCCTCAGCTAGAGAGGGCAGCCTGACCTGAAGGCTTTTCATTTATTCCAATACAATATTGTTTTAAAACTGGGACAAGGATTCAAAAGCCTTCTGATGCTAAAGGTAAAAAGTCATGCACAAAGATCCATAAGGAGAAATAAGTATTTTTGCCCCACATGAAATCCTTGATTAGGAATAATTATATTAGAGATAAATAGGACACGGGGAAGGTCTTCCCATACTTCTTTCTACCACAGAACTTTGGAGTTTAAAGTACAGCTGACTGCAGAACCTCTCCAAGGAACAGGATATACACGCTGCCGACGTGCCAGATCGCAGGAGACGTTTGATGCCAAGAGGAATGAAGCCATATTTGTCTCAGGAGCAAGGAGAGCTCCACAGCACTGAACGTCAGCATTCCTCCTTCACCCTCACAACCCCGATGCTCAGCCCCAAGTTGTACCCCTGAGTATGGAAATTAATCCATACAGGACAGTCAATGTTCACTTACCCTAATGTGCAAAACAAGAAAGTACACAGGCAGGTATGGAATACACGTTTCTGCTTTTGGAGGCAGTAAGAAACTGTTTTTTTTATGTTATCTGCTTATCTTAAACAACTCTCACCTAGCTAACAGTGGTTTGTGCAGTCAATGCAGAGCCCGGCAGGCTTCTGTGCTGCACATCTAGAACAGCCAGGATAAGATCATTTGACACACACAGTGATACTGCAGAAACTTTAATCCTCATGGTATTTCAACAGTATTGTCAACTCCAATGCAAAAGTGCAGTACCCCAAAAATATCAACAAACTTTTCGACATATTCTTAAACTACAGTCACAGAAATTGGAGTTATTGTGAGAGGGAATGGAATCGGATGTTATGTAAGCTCTTTATGCCATGCATCTTCTCAAGACTTATCTTTGTATCTTTGAATTGTATGTAAACATATATGCACTATACATGCATATTTGAAAAATAAGTTGTATAATTTTGAATTTGTATAATTCATACTTTAGTGAAACAATACTTATTTTGGTATTCTAACTCACAGCCTCCTTAAGGTGAAAAACTGACTGCTTTAAATCTGAATCATCCCTTTATTCTATGATATTTAGTGTCACCAGTGATAATAACACTTCTTAACCAGGCCCATTCCTGCAATTAATTTCATTTTCACAGTTCCCATGAACTCCAGTATGCATTCCAATATGGCTTCACTGTCAGATCTGAGCTTTGTTAAAGCACTATAACTTTTTTTTTGTGTGTGTGTGTGAATAGAAGGATGCTGAGAATGGCTAACTGCCTACACGTTGTACATGTACAATCATCAACAACCCAGCCCTTTGTGAAAGTATTCGTATATAAACGTGAGTTTTGCTTGTACTGCAGTTCTTTAACAGTGACTTCTCTATCATTGCAGCCATTCTATTCTGTAGTAATATAACACAATTTGTTTGTGAAAATATCTGCATGTACTTTCTATTTAGACGTACTGGATTTTATACCTTGAACTCACCTAATTTTAATTAAACATCGTTACCAAGTGATGCAGAGAGCAGAATTCTCCCATCTAAACTGTGAACACTGGCATCGCAAAAGATTTTTTTCTTTTTTAAGTGAAGATAAGTTACTGCATTAAAAATAAATGAGCTATTTTTGTCAGTTGATTGGACACTGAGTACACATAATAAATCACCAAGAGCATTGTATGCTAGTCTATGTGCTAACCTTGAGCTGCGGTTTATCTATTGCCTGCAATTCAGAAGACAATAAGGTATTTTACCCAATCAGCTGATCAGCTGAAGGAACTCAAAAGAGTGAAATGGCTTTGAAATACACAGGCTTTTAGATATCAAATTACCTCTGGAACCCTCTACCCAGAAGTAACTGGAACAAAACCCATTTGAAATACAGCTTCAATATTCAAAAAAATCAATAATTTAAACCACAGGTTGAACATTTTTACTGCTTCCACTGCAGACTGTCGTTTTTTGAAATGAAAATGCTAATGGCACCAAAGGGGAAAGCTCCAGCCAGAAGAGATACATGTGTGCAGGCATGGATTGGCTAGAAATGCTGCTTTGCTTTCCCTCCCTCAGTCACGTTTACATAAGATCTCTTAAAATAAACAGCTCTCATTTCCATGACTTCCAAAAAAAAAAAATGTTTTTCTTTGTTGCACTTAATGTTTCTGTTCATGAGAGCTTAGCTATATCAAGACACTTCCTTGTAAACATGCACGCAGACTGTAAATACTACATCCCCAATTATGCTATTAAGTTGCATTATTTTGAAATGGGCACTAATGTCGTGCTTTTGAATACCAGCTAGCACACTGTGAACTCGTGTTTTATACATAGAAAAGCCGGAATACAGGTGATGTTGTGTTCTAACCTCTACATCAGAAATGGGAAGCAGTCCAGTGCATCCTGCAAAAAACAAACAAGTACGGATGGTCCACTGCCTGTGATAAAAGCTCATTTAAGAGCAGAAATGGCTGGCTGACAAAAGACTTCTAAAAAGATAAGGAAAACACATAAGGAGAAGGCATGATGGGAATGTGAACCCTTGAACGCAATTGAAGCAAGCTACACATGGAGGATGCCTGACAGAGAAGCAAGTCTCTCCTCTGCATGAATTCGACCGTCAGACAGATTCTTAGCAGAGCTTGAAATCTGTCAGTCTCTTTGTGTAGAAACTGTTTTCTTTTGGTAATTTACACCTCACTACATCCTTGAACTTACTGGCACAATTTTTAATTAATCTAAGGGAGTAAAGTAAGTAGCAAAAAAAACCGCCCGAAAAGCAATGAAATACACATCGCGAGACAGAACTTATGTATCTACAGGTATGCAACTCCCAACACACACTAAGAAATTTTTTTGTTACAGTAAGCAAAGCATTACTTCTGGTATTGAAGAGAAGGGCATAAGAAATAAATTGCAAGATTAATGTTTTATGCTTTACAGTTTTAATACTTTTCTCTCAAATATATTATTTTCTCTTTCATATACTTTTGGAGCCTTTTCCAACCATAGGGCTAAAATAGAAAAGAAAATGTAAATGGTATTATGAAGGTAAAGTTGCTCAAGTAGACAAAAAAAGTATTTGGATTCATACGGTGAAGATTAAGTTTGCATTTCCAGGTTAAACTTTCTGTTTCTAGAAAAAATTTTAATGATAATATTCCCTTATTAATTTTCTGACTGATAGATATGTTGAATTTTAGCCCAAGATAAATGCAGATTTTTAACCTGGAATGAGAAATGACAAAAGTATAGCCATTAAAAAAATGTGACACTCAAAAACGCATACATTGGATGCATACATTTGGACATGGACTCCAATATTCTGCTCTCCCTAAAGGCACAAAACTTTTCTGGCTATTAAACAAAAAAGTCCATAAATGTAAGCAGAGAAAATCTTCTGAGTTTAAATATACCCAGAATATAGGAAAATAAGATTTGTTTATTTATGTGCTCGAGAGTTGCATTACCTTCATGTGAAACCACATATTCCAGGTACTCCTGGCTGCCTGTAAATTATACCTCCTACACAATAGCAGCAATCAACTGACCTTCCAACAACACTGCTCTTGGCAGCAACATAAACAGAATAATGAAAAAAACCAGGAGCAGCTAGGAACCCAATATTCACCTTTTCCTCAATTCTTGCGAAGTTAAGAAGGAAAAACAAGCTCTTCAAGTTTGTGCTGGAGTTAAGAGACTCCGGCTGTTACAGATCACCCTGGGGCAAGAGCTCTCAGCACAGGCAACAGCAGCGTCCAGAGGAACTGCCAGCATCTCCTTCCCCTCCATCCCAGTGTCCCAAAACAGACAGTGTGGGCTGGGTGCATTTTTAATTCCCCAATGAGGCACTTTGTGGAGTTCGAGTCGTGAAGTTTGTCCCCACTGACAACATTAGGACAGATTTAAGATGCAGTCCCATATAGCATGCATCAGCGGTAGGTTAACTTTGAAATACAAAGCATGGATACTCTTAGCAAGGCCTGCATTCAGAAAATAAAAGGAGTGTAGGCTCCTGCCTCTTATCTGCTGTTGCAGCTACAGCCTGGAATGGAACTGCATCCCTCAGCCAGAAGGACTGATAATTCTCTTGCCGTAGCCTCTGGATGTTTCCTCTAACGATCCCAGCATTACTCCTATCTTGTCTGGATTGACTTTTGCTCAGCATGCTCTCAACCATGCCCCAGTCTCCCACAAACACTGAATAATGCAATCAACTGCTCAAGCTAAATCAGCCGAGAGTTATAAAGCTGAGTTTCGACATATTGAAAACACTTCAATCAATGTCACTTTACTAAACCTTCTCTATGGTTTGATATACACATTAAATAAAAGGGTGGCAAACAGGAACCCTCCTGAACTGCACAGGGAGAGAACCATCACAAGCAATAAAAGGGAACATAACACCAACAAGGCACCAACAACAGGCTCCTCTGACTCCATTGTTTAAGCGTGAGACTCAAAGCCAGACAATAAGGATGCTTTGGGAAAGAATGCATTAGGGACACTTGGGAAATGCTTCCAGTTTTGATCTAGTCCACAATAAAGCACAGATATATGATAAGATACAGCTACAACTGCATATGAAAATATAAGTACATTTTAAAAAACCCCATGACTTCCCAGAAACTTGGCAATTGATGCTGTTTAACAGCAGCATTATCACCATGCTTTTTTTTTTTTTTGTTATTACAGATTTAGATGTTGCAACATGGCTTTACATAAATACATGTACTGTACTGTGTGAATTACTGGAAACATCCTTTTTTTGTGTTTGTGTGATTTATTAAACCATAAATCATAATAGCATGTGCCAGAAATTCCTTTTGAAGGACGTAATAAGGGAACAATTATCCCCTGAACTCCTTTCTCTGTCTTCAGAGAATAAAATGCATTAGCAACATACCCATTCACTGCCCCATGACAGAAAATGAAAGCAATTGTGATGGTTGCATCCCATGTTTTCAGTTCCTGCAGTTGGCTGGTGAAGTGAGCTTTGTTCCTGAGTGTGTTCTCAGAGACAGAAAGAGTAGTTTCTTCAATAAAACTTAAAAAACAGTAAGGAAAAATGAAGAGGTTTGGTGTTGCACATGTGCAGATGGATGTGGAAAAAAACCCATGTAAATATCACATGTAAATTTAAAATATATTTTATTTGAAAGAAAGAAAATTTGGTACATATGGTTTCCTTATATGGTTTTGACTTGAATTGATGAATTACACCTTTTTATTTTATGCAACAATTCACAGAATCTGATGCAAGGGAGTCATAGCATTTTAGTCCATGCAAATATACACAGAGAAGCAACATTACAAATGTTGTTATAATGCCCTTACAGAAGGTTTAAGGCCTTCTGTTAGTGTATGGACTCCCATGTCTGATGACTGAGAATGCTCTTAAAGTATCATGGTTTTGCTCAATTATTTTTGAAAGAAAAATCATAAACAAAAATTCACAACATAGAGGGTGCTATACAAAAAGGCCTTTCTAGCTGTGTAGATACAGGAAGATAAAAGCAGCAAGATCAGGAGGCAAAAATGGCTTCATTAATTCAAAGAAAGTATCATTTTCTCCCTCAAATTTTGATTTACAAAATACTCTAATTCTATGAAGGATGTAACATATTTGTGGTTTAAAATAAAAAATAAAAAATAAAACCAGTCATTTCAGCAGCACACCATATCGGGAATTCACTTTGTTTTCTTTTTTATTCCAGGAAGACACTGTGCCCAAACGACATATTGCAAATGCTAAAACGTAAAATGATGTGAACCTCTGAAACAATATATAATTTCCAAGAATGAAAGAGGATATTAAGCTTCACTTAGCTCAAGTGACATCAAAACATTCCTAATAAATAAATACACACATACATACTTTATTTTAGCTCACGATATATACAAGAGCTATTTTTCTTAGATTTTGCTGATAGGCAGTTCAAAATTAAATCTCAGCATCATGGGAAGACTCAGTCCTGTATTGTGGTATGCTGATTCTGCATGAAGCTTACATTTGTAATTAACTTTAAGAAAGTGCACGTACCACATTATTTTACTCAATTACACATTTAAACCACAGTGAATTGATGCTTTGCTGAATTGGTGTCTGTACTCCTGTACTGTACAGGTTTTCACTCTTTAATACTCCCAACACCTTCAGGTTTGGGTCAGAATCAGGAATTTGGATAGATTCATTAATCATATTATAGTTAAGCATAGTGTATACACATTTAATTCAGGTCATTATGGCCTATTCATACCCTGTCACATCTAGGGATGGGCACAATGTCTAATGAGGACTCAGAATACCATATATGATGGTTGGTGAGCATCTTTATTAACAGCTATACTTTCTCAAAATCAACATACAAACGGAACATCCTGGGAATCAGCATAATTTTGTGACTCCAGTAAACAGATCACAATACAACAATTACAGTCATGGTCAAATTGCACAGGTTGGTAAAGTTTTTGTATAAGAATTTTGATACTCTGTGTTTATTAGCAAAATAAAATCTAATTATCTACAGTCAAAATTCTGACTAAAGTCAGAGCTTTCTAATAGTACACACTTAAACCTTATTTTATTTACAGCTTCCAGTAGCTTTCAGCTAAATTTCTCATTGTGCCCGCTGCCATATAGCTGGAGAAGGCTAACAAACCCCTCAGTGTTCACATGACAACCTTTGTGCAAATGCATCCTTATTCTGTCATCTACTGGCAGCGTGCTTCCCAGTCATGTTCACTGCCAGTCCTTACCAGTTTGCCAATTACACAAGCTGCTTCCCAGACATCAGACAAAAATTCCACAAGACTGCTGTGCGAGCGTACCCTAATTAACCATCAGCTTAATTAGACAATTTACTGTGTAATTAGCAGGCAATTAGTCAACACCTCTCAGATCTTATTGACTGCTGTGACAGCCTTCCTTAGTCTACACATTCCCACACGCTTCCATGACCGTGATCCCAGCCCCATCCTGTACGACAGCAACCCTTCCAAGGGAAGGGAAATCATATTACATAACAAGGGAAGAGAGAGAAAAATCAATATATAGCCTGTTCATTTACTCAACTGTCTTCTAGCCAAGAGTTTCTTTTTTCTAGCAAGAGAAGGGCAGTTGCTAACAAAAACCCCATCCAGCTATAACATTAGCTTACGTCTTTTTAATTTGTAGTACGTTTTAGGATTATTATTTTTTTAAAAACTCTTCTATTTCACTGAATTATCAGAGAATTAAGGCATGCAGAAGCTAAGGAAAAAAAATATTTGTAAACTTACATATTGTAGGTTTAAGTATATGACTGAGAACAGTGAAAAGGTGCTGGTAGTTGCTTTTGAAACCTATAGCTGGCATTGCTATTAAGTGCTTTATAGTTCAAAATGCACCAGGAACATCCAAACAGATTATCTTTAAAGTATAAAAAGTCAACACTTGATAATAATTCAACAACATTACTGTAATTCAGTGGAAATAATTTTTTTGTAGTCGTATGAAATTCATCACATAAATCTAAGGCTGTACACCCTTGTAATACATGATGTGCAAATGTACAATTAAAGACTATCATAATGTGCATATTAAGGGAATATTAAAAATGTGTGTTCCTTTTTTCTATTGACCAAAAATTAGATTTCGCAATTAGCTGTGACAAGAGCATTTTGGGTAATTCTTCAGGTAATAATTCCAAAGTTCATGAGATGGATGCACTTGTCTCCTGCTGCAATTAACTCTGGAAGATTTATTCACTAAAACACAACACTTACTGACGGAAGGATGGAGTCCCATAAAGCCACAATCTTTATTATAGTAAAATATTTAGATAATTATAAATCTCAAATAATGATAAGAAATTTTATTAAGAATACACTCACATACATATTTGCATTAGGAATAGGTATTTTAACATAAGAACCTATCAGCTTTTTAAACATATGGGACTTCATCCTGCTTTTGCAACAACGTCAATCAGGAATAAATGCAATTATATCACCATAAGATTCAAAAATCAGCTCTTTGCTATCTTAACTTCTTGTGTGGGCAAATCCAATGTTAAACACAGCCCTACCAGTATTATTTACCAAGTGGGAACTTAAGACCTGAGATAACTCAAGCATTTAGGAGAAGTGTGTTACCTTTACATAAAAGCTAGACTGGTACAACCAAAAAATCCCTTGAAAAAATGGTTAAGCTAAAATGCTGTAAACCCATGTGTGGAAGCATATACCAGTTTAGATCTAGTTACATCATTTAATCTTACGTCTGCAGACTTTGTAACAAGCTATACACCATCACATACACGCTCGACATTGATTTAAGAATGTCCATGGAGAGTCAGTTTGGGACAAAATTTCTGCAAATATTGCAAGGTTGCATGGTCCAACCATGAGTCTTTGGGCAGTAGCTGTTGCATGGGATGTTTCAGTTCTCTTATATTTTTCTTGGTAGAGATAGGGAAAAGCGCTCATCCAACAGCAGGGCTGCCATTTAATGTGCACAGAAAGAACCACCTGGTGCCCAAGGAAGAAGGCATAGCACTGGCAGTATGTCTTCTCTCTTCCCCAATACAGCCTTGTAATGTTCGTGGGCAGAGTTGGGGTCCCAAAGTGTCACCTAGACTCTTGCAGAAGCCAACATTTGGCCACAGCTATCTATTAACATGTGATTTCTGAATGCAGACCTCAGCAAAGATGCTGAACTGTAAATGAGAGCAACTGAACCGTAAAGACTGCTTTTCCTTTATTCCACTTCAGTATCTCAGTAGACCTACTGAAGTCTGGATTGCATTCTGGATTTTCTTCTAATTGAAATGTGGAATTGAGAAAAAAAAATTAAGTCTGACACGTGCGATTAACCAAATAGGGAGAGGGGAAAGTCAAAGACTTGACAAGAGAGAAACTTCTGAATCCTATAATGCCAAAATAAATATTTCATTGTTTTTCCTGAAAGTCTGTGATTATCTATTAAAGTAGATCACAAGAATTAAAACAAACAAACAAACAAACAAAAACTGCCAAAAAACCCCACAACCAACCAACCAACCAAAAAGCCTCGGGAAGTTATGTCATTTATGCTAACAAAAGTCCAAAATGTTACATATGGCCTTATGTTGTGATTGTCTTGGATAGGCATTTTATAAATCTATTATGAAAAATATACAACTTTTACTAATAAATTATGAAATACATTAATGCCACTTCAGAAAACTATATGCAATCAGTCGTTTTGAAGAAAGTAAAATACTAAAAAGAGTCTACAAAAATCTGAATTGAGAATGGCACTTAAGTGTGAAAATTCTAAATTTCAAAATTACACTTGGAAAGTTCTAGCTTCTGCTGAACTGCCTTAGCTGAATTCTTTTCTGACACAAAATTATTTGAGGTATTGCCAACATTACCAACACCCTTCCATGGGCACACAAAACAGCTACAGAAAATGCTACCTGAAGGATATTTTACACAAGTGTATTGTGTATTTGCTTTTTAGAATCCTTTTTATTCAGGATGTGATAATTAAAAGATGTTAGGTACTTCAGATACAGCCATCCGGAGCTGCAGATTCACAGCAGTTTTGGAAAATCATGCATGTGTGCTCTATATGTCTCTTTTGTTAATTATTTGCAGATATTTCCAGAAGAATGAGGTAAATAAAGCAAAGGTAATAAAAAGCAAAGTAGCTTCTTCAACATAAAAAGAAATATTGTTCAGATTTTAGCCAACTCTAAAATTTACATCCATTTTGTTTGACTGGTTGGCTAATGGTTGCACTATGAATAGAAATCAAATTTTCTCTCAAGCACTGGTCACTTCCAGAACTCCTACTTTTTTGTCTGTTTTTCATAGAAAGATTTATGTAGCAAAATACTCAGTATTGCAATCTTGATGCTCTTCCAAATTTCCCTGGAACTGCTTTTCAGTTATGCCACTCTAAAAACACAATGAGTTTCATTAAAATATGGAACAGTTTTCAGATTAAGAACTACCTCAAAGACTGGTTTACAAGTCTTTTATACATAAACTGCCTAAAATATTCAAGCTTGAGGTTAATGATCAAATTTACACTTTGTATACGTCAGCGCACTGTTCTACTGTTTCAAACCAGTGGCTCCAGAGAAAAAGACATGAAAAAGAAACAATCTCTAAACTCTGTGTAAAAAACAAAGAGATGGACCGAAAATGAATCCTTAAACAAGTATATAATTGAGGAACCCGTATCTTACCAAGAACCAGTTTTGCACTACATCTAGTTTTACCTTTGAGGGCCAGCTATGTGTAAAAGATGTGGATAAGATATGTCATTACAACCTTCCAGTATCTGAAGGGAGCCTACGAGAGAGCTAGAGAGGGACTCTTTGTCAGGAATTGTAGTGACAGGACAAGGGGTAACAGCTTTAAATTGGAAGAGGGGAGATTTTGACTAGATACTAGAAAGAAATTCTTTACTGTGAAGGTGGTGAGGCACTGGAACAGGTTGCCCAGGGATGCTGTGGATGCCCCATCCCTGGAAGTGTTCAAGGCAAGGCCAGAGGGGTCTTTGAGCAACCTGGTCTAGTGGGAGGTGTCCCTGCCCATGGCAGGGGGGTTGGAACTCAATGATCTTCAAGGTCCCTTCCAACTCTAACCAATCTATGATTCTATGATTGTTGACTTAAAGACTCTAAGGAGCTTACGAAATTAGCTCAAGAAGCATAAGACATTTAAGTTACAGCCAAGCTTACTCTTGTACATGAGGGTGAATGGAAGATAAAATATGGAAAGGTATTTGCTGATCTTCTGTTTGTAAAAAACTGCCCTTTACCATGGATGAGGTTTACTGAATCAATGCTTATGCCCCTGTGTCACAGATCCCTCTCTGCCTTCCACTGATGAGTTGTCACATTATTCTCCACACCTTGAGACAACAGACTTCTCTTTAACAGACTCTGTGCTGTGGCTCATTGCAGAAGAAACGCAGCATTTCTGCAATATCTAATGCTACAGGAAGAGTGGGACTAAACCTATGCTTAAAGGTTTAATTTTTATCCTGAACCCATAAAAAGTTTTGATTTTTAAAGTTATAAGTACAGTCACAAAGAGAGAGAGAGACTTTTTACAGATAGTTATTAAACTCTTGCTTTAAAAACACAGTTCATTATTTTCAATGTTCAAAGTACTAATTGGCCACAATAACCAGACTTACTAATGGTAAAAACAGATTAATACAATGGTCCAAACCACCTCACTTGCAAATTCATTGGTGTCAAGAAGCAAGCCTGCAACAATTTAAGTTGCACCTCTACTTGGTGCAGACTTCAGCTGTGGTAGGAAAGGACTTGGCTTATCAATAATGACTTGGTTAAAGCTTTCAGTCCTGGATTCTTTGGCCTCTCTGCTTTCACCATATTGTTCAAGCTGCACTGCACCTCTCCAGACTGGAATTGCTCCAAGGTGAAGATGTGCCAAGCCACAAGAGCCCCAGGGTGTACAGATTGAGGAGAGAGAACAGTCAAACATGGTCCTCTCCAGTTCCTCAGACAGCAGTTTTGAAGCTATTAAAGTCTTTAGCATTTAAGGACAGTCTCCAGGCTTCTTTATGCTGGGTCAGAGGTAGGGTAAAACTAAGTAGAGATGAGATCTGGCCCTTCAGTTGAACATATCAGAGAAGTACTTCTTGAGGAAACAGGAAGAAGATCAGATTCACAGAATTATTTGTTCCTTTTTTGTAGCCAAATAACACATTCTGTGTAAAACTATTCAAGTAAAATACAATGCCATAGGTACATAATTTTATAAAATAACAACATTCTTTTGCATTTCCCTAGAATGGTCTTTTACCGTCTCCGTTAAACTTTGCTAATTTTATATGGTGATTTAAAAACATAAAAATTGGGGAACAACAAAGCTGGTACTGCTTATCAAAATTCTTTCAGAAATATGGAACAAAATAAGGTAGGTAAAGAACTTGTAAGAATACTAAGACCAACAAATATAATTTTAACATTTGTAAAAACAAAAAAATAATTCAACTCACAGAACTTTGTATGCTAAGGAATCCTGTAAAATGCCCGTTTTTCTGTACAAAAAACATAGTTAATAAAAGTCCTCTGATGTTATTTAGTAGAAAGGCAAACAGTCCTTTTTATATTTGACATTAACAATCTGATCATTTGTCTCCCCAAAGAAAGCCCATACAGATTTCATACAGACCACACAATAAAGAATAGTAATATTTCTGTTTACTGAGATATCAACTGGCATTTCGTTGCAAGTCAATGGTCTATCTTTGCTACAGCATACTAGACCTCAATCTGGCATCTACAAATGTCAAGAGTATAAAAAAAAATATGGGATGGAAATCAAAAGCATGTTCTAAATTCCTAAAAAACGAAACAAAGTTCACCTAAACATATTTGCTGCAGAAATCAGTACAATATTCAGCTGTCAATCTTGAAAAACAATGAGGGAGCGATGCTGTCAGTAGGACAGGATAATAACATTTCAAGCAGATGTTCAGGCAGGGCTCTAATTCTCACTGAACTCCCTTGGTAAGCATTTAATTTCTTTATCATATGCAAGCTAGGCAAATTGTACTTCATCAAAACTGTATTGTGAAATATTAATATTTCATATTATAGCAAAACTCCATAGAATAACCTTTGTCATATTAAGAAAATCAGAATTTCAAATGTCATGGTTCTGCATTTTAATGCATCTTAAATAGCTTTTTGGCTTGGCACCATAAATTATAACTAGTTTAATCTAAATTACTATGCTGTAATACCATACAAAAATATACATTTTGTAATACAGATTCACTTCTGTGAAATACTAATGTTATGGAAAACAATGCGTCATTGTACCATGATTTTTTACCACCTTCAATTATGAAGCGGGATGCACACAGTGCAAATGTACAGAGAACTACTTGGAGCCTGAATATGTACACTGTAATAACAGCACATAGAAACGTGATATATCCTGGGTAAACTAATTAATTCTCTACCAGTGATGGTTCTAATTTAGAAATTGTTCTGAAAATATATTGCAAAATCGACATCAGTGAATTGTATAAACATATATTGTGACTAGAAAGTTTTCTCCGCTATGGTTTAGTTCAAATTTAATAGAGTTTTAATTGTAGCTTTGTTTTTAAAATCATCCATGCAACTTGCTCCACGTATAATATTAAAGATTAAAAATGAAGTTAGTCTGCATGTTGATTTCTGCCGGTTCTAATAATAAAGGCAACTGTTTCTACATTATTAAAAGCGACAGCATCACAAATCAATGCATGTCACAACAGAATAAAGACAGATGTATCTGATTAATCAGAGTTAAATTTTAGAAGTGGAGGAAGCATCTAAAAATCAAAGCAAACATTTCTGCTATCCCAGTTGTTTTTTTTCATGTAAGCAGCACGTACAGTGCCGTGAGAGAAGAACAAAGCCTGAATTCTGTTGATAAAACCGATTTCTGCTATGAACTTCTCACTGTGGTAATGGATATGGTATAGAGATGTGCACACTTCATATAGCCTCTGACTAATTTTGATACTCTGTTTATACAAACTTTCTGATTACAGGTTTAAATGGAAGTTTTGTGTTTTAAATACTCACCTACAAATTCTAAGTAAATAAACCAACTCAGTATAACACTACTATGGAAAAACTCCCACACATTTATTTGATTAATGCAGTATCTCTCATTTTGTGGGTAAGTTTCTGTACATCTAAGTTCTAAAATAGGTCATAATTGGTATTCATTTGTTGTGGACTCTATGATACGAGCTCCCCCATTTGCCTGTGATGTGCAGCTCCCCCATTTCCCACCAATAGCTTGCCGACAGAACCTACAAATAATACATTGCAGCACAGTTATCTGAATAAGACAGAAGTACTATTGGAAGTAACAGAGCAATGAGCTATTGATCCTGCAGTCAAAAAGGGGAGACATGAATGTAGGAAAAGGTGCATGTGAAGGGGCTTTTTTACTCTGCTACCATTTGTCTTTCCTAGCAATAGTCCATTTTAAAAGCAGTTATTCTTATTTCTGGAAGAAATCAAATCTACTTGATACTAAAGCAGCTGTGGAAAGATGTTTAATTCGGTAAATAAAGTTCTACAAGTCACTATCCACCTCACAGACACCTACAGACACATACAGGTACTTAACTTATAATTAATATTTACATAATGCTATAATATGCAATGCCTTCCAAAATCTTTAGCGTGCAGTATACTTAAAGGTATAAATACACTGAAGGAGTTTCAGCTATTTCTCATGTAAGCTTTTTTTACATTTCAACAATAGTACAGTAGTATACAAGAACAAATGTCTGCTGAATCACTCGGAGCTGAAATCCTCACCCTTACAAAGAGAAAACCCTACACAGGTTGTCATGAAGGCAATTATGCAGCAAAATATGTGGGTGTTTTAAAAAGGAGTGAGCGTGGCACGAAACAGTTAGTGCTATGCTAACTCCCTCTGTGGCAACACGTGATGCTCTCAAGGTGAAGCCAAGATACATGAGGGCTGGGAGGACTGGGGGAGTACATTATGGCCCAGGGAATAGGATTGCAGCATTGCTATCCAACGGTTCCCCCAAACGAGAAAGTATGGCCTCTTATGGATCCATAGTAGGCAGGGATCCATAGCCTACTACTTTAGAAGAGATTCCTGTGCTAGGTAGTGAAAAGAAGGAAAAAAGGAGAAATTGTTCATATGAAATGAATCTTCTGTCTTAGGGGAATCAGAGCTCTCCAGCCCAACTCCTTTTTATCTCTGTCCTTGGATCTTCTTTTTCCAACATTTATCCTGCTTTTTTCTCTGATTTTATTCTATCACACAGTAGTTAATGCATGGAAATCTGACGATAGGCTTTATGTCCTTTTCATGAGCTTTATGTCACTCAAATTCAGTCTGCATCAATCACTTTTGCTGAAGTGCCAAAGGATGCCCATGGCCAATAGGGGAGTCAGTGGTTTCCCTATCAGTGACTGAACACATTGACAAATTCAGTTCTGGAAAAGGGAACATTTCCTCTGCTGCTAAGTTCCCCATTGCTACACAGGCAGTTTATACTTGGCCTTTAATTATTGGAAATAAGAAGGAAGCACACAGGTTAAACCTAACCAGGACACATGAAATGAGGAGACAAGAGGGATGAGCACAGAATCCTGCTTGTATTCACATACAATCAAGGCTGAAGTGGAGGAGCTTCCATAAACTGTGTCTAGTGATCTCTCTTCCTCCCAGAAACTGTTCCCCTTCTGGAAACTTTACTGTTTGGGGAGCAGCTCTGCCGCCTCCCACTGACTGCAAGCTTAGATCAGGAAATCTTTCTTCCTGCTTCTGCTATCCACTTAGCTGGTCAGGACATCCCAGTCTGAAATCTCTGCTTCCACAGGCACTGCAGCCCAAGAGAGCATGCTGCTTCCTGCTGAATACTCTACAAGATTTATGTCTACCATAATCACAAGCTAAGTTCTAAAACAAAAAGCGAGTTGGCCCATTACGCCAACCTGGATTACCTCTGAACTCTATACCAACATCTTGTTCTAGCATTAAGTCAAGAACAGTCTTCATGTAGTACTCAACGTTCACACAAGAACTGCTGTACCTCATTTCATTAAGCTTTTCTTCCCATTTGAAATATTTATTTTTGTAGCATTAAAGCACTTAACTTTTTCTCTTTAAAATAAATACTACCTGCAGTATTTTGCATCTTAATGCAACAAATATATATATATGTATTTTGAAATTTTTATAGCCACCTAATTTACTTGCTTTTAGCAATCGTCTTGCTTGAAAGTTCTCCATCCGAGTCACTCCTCCAGAGCATGGCATCCAGTGGAACACGCTGCAGTCACCACGAGAGATGACTCAGAGTCTGCTGCTTAGTGGAGTACCAACATCACTTCCTACAACATGCATGTCTTTCCTTCTGAACTCCCACCCAAGCTGGAATTCAGCCAGTGTCTGTTTAGCTCTTGAGATACACAGTAATCAACATGCAGTCTGGCAGGACTGTGAGCATACCAGCAATAAAACAGATAAATAAATAAATCTCAGTACTTGCTATAAGTTGCCTTTAGCCCAGGCACTGAATAATTACAGCTGACGGTATGTAATACACATAAGTCACTTGTAAACATACTTGAATGACATTTATGTCCTAAAAAGTGTTTTAATAAGAAACCCTGTGAAGTAGATTGGAATCTCCACTGCAATCTAGAGGTGAGACAGATGAAGCCAACCGACAGCGTGCTGTAGTAATACAGTGCTTTGTCCTTAGATCTTCGTCATAGTAGTGAGCCACCCTCTATAGTTAATTCACTTATGGTATTTATCCATGTAGAAGTGGCAGAGTTACAAGACATCTTCTCTCTCCTGCTAAAGTCTCCATCCACCAGTACACTTTGAAATTCCATCTCTGAACCAAGATTAAAAGTTCCTTGTTTCCAAACTCATCCCAAAAGCTCTCGTCAGCCCATGCTACTGTTTGTCACTGGTTGACAACACATTACCATTACTCATGCTGTTACTCAGGCCTATACCCAAGATTTTACCTCTGATCCTCTTCCTCTCTCCGCAAGTCAAACTATATCTACATCCCAGACCAAGTCCTGATTCTTTTCTCTGTAATACATTTATCAAAAGTGTTGTTTTCTTTCACTGTCTAAAATTCTTACTTTGTCCCATTTTGCCATTTTGAATGTAAAAGGAAACTCATCCCGAGTACCACTCTCAGGTCAAACAAGCAATTACACACTTTAAATATACACAAAATGCACTCTTTTAGGTGACACATTGAGTCATGGCCTTCAAGATTTAATTCTAACTCCTTCTTATTCCACTACAAGTTACTGAAGGTTTATGTCACTGTATTACAAACCCTCAGCACAGCTACTCTTCCCTTCATAGGCTTGTTTTATGTTGTCTCCATCTTTCTCTTCCACTACCCACCCAGCCTCAAGCTTAAACCCGCATTATCATGCTGCAACTGCAACTTCATTTCAATGGCTTATCTTGGCAGCCCTTGGCACAGAAGCTGCCTTTCATGAGTTGCTTGACAAAGCTGTTACTCATTCCCTTTGCATTCTGATCCCTCACAGAAAACATTTGCACTGTTATATTAAAAAAAAATACTTAAAAAAACGCTAGCCAGATTTAAGTGTCATTCCCAAAAGATTCAGATTTTTCAAATATACAAAGAAATGGTTACATGCCAGATATACCTTAAAACATGTCCTTACCTTGTCCAGGGAGAACGTTTTAGTGACAGCAAAGCCCCATCCCGTTTCAAAAGCTCTTCGAATCATTGAAGAACTAGTAGTAGGGGTTGCACTGGCAAGGCCGAAAGGATTTGGAAACTTCAGTCCAGCCACTTCTACACTGATGTCTACTAAATCAATGGGAGTATAGAAGAGCGGAAGTTCTGGAACAGTAGGAACTGCCACACCACGTAGGGACTGCAAAAACCAAACAAAAATCACATGCAAACACGTGCCTATTGCAGCATCTGTCCAAATAGCATTCATAATGGAAAGTTATGCCATGTTAGAAATAACTGAATAACAATAATGAATTATATAAAATTTTGGTATTGCTAAGCCTGGTTCAGTTCAAAGGTTTCTTCAGCCACTTTGAACAGGCAGTTAACAGCCAGCAGCAGTGAGATTGAAAAAAAACCCCAAACCAAACATCAGGGTATGCACAGGCAGACCTTTCCTAGTTTTCTTCCCAAGTGCCAGTCTATAAAAAGTACGGGGACTTGTGAAAAATTAGGGAAGGCATCTATATGCAGGATCATTCAGCCCTAACTCAATGTATTTTGAACTTCTGCACTTCCCCCCCCACCTTTTAAAGCTTTTATCTAGCCTACTCAGTGGGATACTTAGCAATATATACAAAACTGCTATTTTTAAAATATTTATCTGCATTAAGATTAATACTTTAAGGGTGACAAAAATTAGACTCTGATTTGGGATCAAAGATGAACATACACATTACGTCTGTGACACCACAGTCACTTTTGTTTTGATTTTAAAGACAGCCTTTTCTCTGGAGAGTCAGTGAAAAGCTTTCAATGGAAATGTTGTATCACATACTATAAAAATTGTAGACAAAATCTTTTTCCATGTATGGATACTGAATGGCATCCTAATCAGGCTCTGGTAGGTTGAATTAAAATCTTTGTTCAATCAAGATGGTTGACCCAATAAAATCACAGAGAAATAAAGCAGGAATTTCTAATACAGAGAAACCCTACACAATCTGTGTTCCTGATAAGTCCCAGCATAATATCACAGCAGTTTCTTCTGTCCTTAGAATGACAAATTCCTCAGCAGGACAAGAAGAACCACTACTGGAGGTTTGGGGAAGATTTTCTGTAACAGAGTAAAAACCTCAGCCACTTCTAAGTTGCTGCCTTTTAGATTGCTGTTGTTTTGTTTGGTTGGTTTTTTGTTTTTGTTTTTAAGGAACTGATTTACCCCATTTTTACCTGTGAAAACTAATCAGCATGGATGGGATGAGGAGGGTTTTGTTTGTTTTACTGCCTTTTGTTTCCTTGGGCGATTCAAAACCTGAGAGTTCACACATCTGTTTTATTTTGTCACTGCCTGGATTCAGGTCTCAGATTCTCACCTCAGAGCTTCGATCCCTTGAACAGATAGGATACATTTGGGGCCCAAATTTTCTGATGGTTTTAAAGCATTGGAAATAGTGGAATTGCCCTAGCCTAAATGATGCAAACCTGAACACATCATTAGCAGCGGACATTTTGAGAAAGGCTGGGTTTTAAAGATCCCTAACACGTGGGACCAAACTGCCTTCAGCATCACAACCTCTCCAGCTAGCAGCTGATGCAGCCACATGTTATCAAAGCCAGAGATCCCCCCCTTTCCTCCCTCCTGAGTGCTCACTGCTTCCTGTGTGTCGTACTCCACAGGGCTGGTTTCCAACACCAGAAGAATCAGAGTTCTTAGAAGACCAAACAGCCCAGCACTCTGCATCTCAAAAGCTTTTTGTTATCTGACAAATCGAAGAAAAAGAAGAAAAAAAGTATTGTCGTTTGATTATTTTGGGTTTGATTTAATCTTTTTAACTTTTTTTTTATAGTCTTTCTTAACAAAACTTTCAACTACAAAATGTTGTTTGCATTGCCAAAACAGAACCTCCTAGATCATACAACTGAAATTAAAGCATTTTTGAAATGCTCACACTTTTTATCTCCTACATATTTGGAAGTGGGGAAATCTGAAACCAATACTTTTATACTGAACTCTTACACTGAACTCTTTGATTTTGAATCTCTAAGAATGATAGCAAAAAAAAGACTTATCGAGAGGTTTTGGACCAGTTTCACTCTATGTGCACATGTGAATCATAAATTAATTTTTCATTTATACAGCTGCTATTGTTAAGTCATTTGCTATCCAGAGCTCTTCAAATGTTCTCTGAGAATGTATTTCAGACTGTGGATCACCCAAGAACTATTCATTGCTTGTTTAACTGTAAATATTGATTGCTATAGACAGACAAACAGATTAAGTGCTTAATATGCAGCTTAAGTTACATTGTACTGTTTCTTTCCCAAACAGGACCATTTAATATCTAGGTGAGTTGTTCTCACCTAAAATGAGTGTTGCTTGAAAGTGTTTCTTAACTGAAGACCTAAGATGAGGTTTCTGTGATAAAACAGAAAATAAATCCCATACAAGACAAAAAAATAAAATCCACCAGAGCAGTGAAAGGCTTTTCAACCAAGTGTTTAACACATCCATGCAAAAATAGGTCTTTCCTCCTGCCTGCCATCAGGCAAAGTGGTCATAAGCAACTTTCCAAATCAGATGCAAACAGGTCCATCCTTCCTGCCAGTCTCCCCTGACAAAGAGGAAAACCACAGTTTCACCCAGAAACACTCAAACACCAAAAGACATGCCTAATGCTTTGTTAATGATGAGCTGACACCAGGGGAGGTGGCAGGAGGAGGAGGAAAAAAGGTCCCAATGGAATAAACCAAGTCTTAAAAGCACACAGGGGCAGGATGCAGCTAAAGTAGCTGCATCAGTAGCCAGTGGCTATACATCCTCACAGATTTATCTCCCTCCTTCCTATCACTTCCTTTTTTGCTCTATTTATTCTTTGCTGGTTGTTCCTTTCAGCACAATGCTTATAAAAGAAATAAATTCACTAAGCCCTGATGTGTTGTTTTCTACAAAGCAAAACTTTTGGCAAACTAAAATGTTTTATAGCTTCCTGAAAGCAAAATCATCTTTATAATGAAGGATTTCCCTGACATTGCACAAACAAATAGGAAAAGAAAGCCCGCAGGCAAAGGTTTATTTATAATAACTCTTCCCTTGATTTTTAAAAATAGAGGACAAAGTCCTCTAATTTGATGCCAACCAGCTGAGCTAACAATATTGCGGGTACTTATTGTTCCAGTCATGGCAATTTTTTGGATACTGGAACAGGGTAGTGAAAAATCCCCAGCCCATTGCTTGCAGTGGCCCTACCTTACTCTAACCAGGATATGCCTAGAGGCAAAAAGCAGCACCGTCTGTAGTGCAGGGCTGAGACAGGACCTCAGCTTTAGACCCAATACAATTTGTGACATTCATTTGCTTTAGATGGAGAAAATTTGTAACCACAGTGATATGGTCTAACTCCATTTTCAGGCCTTTAACCAAGATAGACTGTAAAAATGAGTAGTTGTATTACTGTTATTTTTCACCGAGAGCCTTCTCTACAAATCCCACTGCCTGGAAGAGGTTTCCTGCGTACTTTCATCTCACTCCAGCTTTCTCTATTTTTAAATCTGATCTTAAAACATACTGCTTCTCCTTTGCATGTGCTTATCCTAGCCTCTCTCTGATTATCCATTATTTAACTTTGTTAAATACGTTTATGTTATTTCATACACCCTCAGAATGGTTGTGGAAGGAATGCCTGGGGACCACCTAGTCCAACAACCTTGCTCAAAGCATAGTCAACTACAGCAGGCTGTTCAGGGTTCTGTCCAGTTGGACAGAGATTTTCTAAGCTCCTGTTTCTGGAACAGACTGGAATATATTGTTTACCC
>VZTM01021248.1:0-16581 GCA_013400555.1 Jacana jacana
CAGAAAACACAATAAGTGGACTTTAGATCACAAGAACAAAAAAATGCCCAGGAGCGATGCAAGTCACTGCTGGTGTTCTTTACTTAGGATCCTTTTTATGATAGAAGAATAAAGCAGTGGCTGTCGAAAGGCTGCAACTTCCAATTCCTTGGTCTGAAGCCTCAGTCTTAGTAACCAAACAAATATAAAAATGTATATATTCAGAAGGAGAAAAAAACAAAACAAAACAAAACAAAAACAAAACCTCAGGGGAGATATCTCAAGTGTTAGGATTTGTAAAAATAAAATAAACCAGAAGGGTTTATTACAACCTTATAGTTGCCAAAAGATGTTTTTGCAGTTTTGTGAGCTATTTGCATTGTTTAGGGGTACTGATTTATCAGATACCGTAAATACATGCATTTCTTAGCTTTACACAATCTTGAATCTATGCAAGCCAAATGCCAGGCCTATATGTGTATATATGTAAAACCAAAAGTAAGTTGGCACTGATTTATGAATCTGAGACTAGAATGTGCATCTTAAAGGAAAAAGGAATCAAAACCAATAATCTCAGTATAACTTCCTTGAGATTTTTGCCATGATTCGCTAAAGTAATTAAAAAAGTATAAGCAGGGGCAGGGCATATTCTAAATTAAATCAATGGAGCAATTAATAAGTTTAAAGGTGAAAATTAACTAAATTAGGGCTTTTATATCTACTAACGATGTACCAAGATAAAAATTAAAAGTGTTGGTTTTCATTTTATCTTGTCACTTCTTTGAGGGATAAAGCAGTCAGGTTCTTTTTTATTCTCTAATCAGTGAGAAATTGCAAACTTATTTGCATAGATTCTCTGAAACTGAATCTGCTTTTGCTGACATTGATTTTATGCTCTATCCACAGATGTGTAATCTGCATAGGGTGCTGGTAATGCATCTGGTGCTCTGTCTTACACATTACCTAAAATCAAAGCCCTACAAAACTAAGGTCTTTCAATATCTTTTGCAGAAGGGATTATATAACCTCACCATATTTCAGTATGGCTAATTGCAGTTTATCTATCATATTCTAAATTTTACCTTAAATTTATTAGCACAATATCTCAGAACTTCTCAAGTCAATGCATAAAGTCCCATCTCTAAGCTATATTCCCCTCTCCTTCCCAGAGGACACCCTTTAAGGTCATCTTTTTTATTCTTTGTTTTCCTTTACCAAGTTCTGCTGAGTGTGCACTCTCTTTTCTTTTGTTGCAGTTGTGGGAAAGCTTCATCCTTGTTGCTGACAACTTCATAATATGTAGGAAAGGGAGATATCGAAAGAGCTGGCAGCTCTTAGATTAGAATCTTCAGGGCCATGGGACACTCTAAATCTGATATTCCACTTCATGATAGGCCACCAGTGTAAGACAGGCTGTGCAGGAAGCAGTCGACATTATGATGGAAAACATCCAGAAGAAAATAACATTAATAGGAGGGGAAAAAAGTGAAAAAATATCAGGCATTCAGGATCTCGTAGAGCAGTTGCACTTCTCGTTGAGACAGAGAAATATTATGTTAACAGGAGAGCAATAGCTGAGGCAAGCAGTAAAATCAAGATAACAAGAAAGACTGGAGGGGTCAGAAGGAAAATCCACAGCTCCCAAATGGAGAAGAGTCTAAACAAAAATAAAATGCAGTGTTGAGCCACACACTGAAATCGCCTTGATGCAGTTTCAGACACACAAAAAAGTCCAAAACCACATTAATATGGCTAAAACAAACAAATAAACACACACCCCTCCAAATATAAATATGTCCAAGAAAAAATCAAAATCAAAGACATTTGGAAAAAAAAATCTGTTATAGTCCCCACTGTCTGAAAGCCTTTCCACAAGTGCATACTAACAAAAATTATACAAGTGTTACTATTATACTATCTTTAAATCTTTATACTATCTTTAAAATTTGATTATTTATTATTAATTCATATGAAATTAAAATGAGAAAATTCATGCTGGTCCTGTACCTGTATTACATAGGTGAATTTTTGGCCCCATTTCTACGACTATTTTTGGGGAAATGAGAACAAAGGACTGATCCCTGGCCCCAGGGCCAAGTGGCACAGACTGGATCACATCAAAACTGCTTAGGGCTACCTCTCTCTAAAGATGAGTTGGAGAAAATTAGCTGAAGCAGTCCTAAAAAGAACTAGAGAATAAATTGATAATTGAGAATGTAGGTGATCAGGATTGTAGTGCTTGACTCCTCTGACTTGTGTTTATCTGTATAGACATATCTAGAAGCTCTGGAATAAACTAGAAAAGGTGGCAATAATTTCATCCAAAACAGAGCAATTTAAAATAGGGAAGAATTCCTCTTTCAAGGTACATACTGCGCATTTGTACAGACAATATAAGATGGAGATTGTGGGACCGTGTGTATTTAAGTTCCATGATAAGCACAAATAGTTGATAAGCTACTACTTCTGAGGCTGATCTACTCAGTTATTAAACTCTTCTTCAATCCCTCATGAAACTCCGACACAGCCTCATAAAGTCTAAGGAATTCATACTTGTCATGCTCACAGGTACAATTCAAGAATAAACACGTAGTGTACACATTTTAATTATTAATCCCTTTCCTTCTCACCTCCCTGGAGATTGATTTGTATCTGTTCTCGTCTCCTTATATCTATATTTATTTTGTTTCTTACACACATGTTTAAATTTAATCTGATTGTGTCCTTAGGCCTGTTGTTGATAATTAAACCCACGTATTTTATTCCCTACAGCATGCATTGCAAACTCTGTCTCTAAAAATGAGTCTGAAGCTTCCCCTTGATCTCAGTAAAATCATAGTTCAGTTTCCCTTCTGATTCATTTTGTGCTGGGCCTGGTTTTAGATTTTTCAGCTGGGCTAAATATGAATTCCTGTCTTTAAGTCTAAAGCAGTTTTTCTGATTGATGTCAAGTAAGTATCTGACCTGTAGTTCAAACCTGTTAACAAAGATGGAAACAGTAATCAAATGCCAGTGGTGTCCAGAGCTGCAATTCCTTTTCTTTTTTTTTTTTCAGGGCTAAACAGTCACATACCTGGAATCCATCTAAGTGGAGCAACCAGGGGGTTGAGTTTTTCAGAAAAAGGGTGGGGTGGAAGGAGGGAAGGGACTAGCAAATTCAGGTGTCTATAATCAAATGCAATACACCAGAAAAAAATTTTTACTGCCACTACGATTTTATATGCTGTCCTAAGTTTTACGGATTCCAGCCTTGGTAGTCTTCTTGCTGACAGTATATACACAGACCAGTAGGAGGCCATAAACCTCATTTACCCATTTAAATTGGGACATTGAAAGCACAGGAGCTGTTCAAATGAATGGTGCTTCTAAAACACCTAAGAATTGATGGCGTAGTGCTTTTATGTTTAAAACCAATTATAAGTCTGCTCCAGGTAATACCATATTTCTACACAGTATATGAATACCAAGAGAAGGATCTTACTGGGTAAACACAGAATTTATTTGACATAAGTACACCACTGAACATGTCAGCTTGGCAGAGACTTCAGAAAATGCATACATACTCGGAAACACATCTATTTTTCTGATTCCAGCAGTTGTATTAAATGAAAGATAAACCCTCTTTCTATGTACCTTACTTTTCTTGTATCATCAGATCTTCACAGCTAAACTACAAAGGTAGAGTGTATAAAAGCACATGGGTCAGTGGACAATATTCCAGGTTTACAATACAGAATGTTAAACAACTTCACTCAATCTCATGGCTAAAGGGAAACATTTTCATTCATTCATTCATTCTTCTTTCCTACCCAGCGTCATGTGGGTCTGCTTTTTGCTATGCTATGCAAACACGTATATCACACCTACTGAGTATGAGCCCTTACCTTGCCTCTATTGGATCCTGTAAATAGGATCTGACAGATTCTTTAGGTTGTCCTCTTTTGCCTTTTCCTTCATCTCCTTATTTGACAGAATCTGAAAAAAAGAGACCGAGAATAGTATTTGTAATGGGCCACTGCAGAGGGACAGTGACTTCAAGCAGAGTCTCAACAGAGTTTAACCATATGCCTTGGTTTATAAATGTCTATCTGTTTCAACACGAGTGACTTCTATATAACCTGAGCATATACCATGACATTTGTACATGGTGCCTTCAACAATACCACTACTACATACTACTTTTATGAGCTCCTTCCTATGGAGACATTTAAGAACTGTGAAGGGGGTCATCTGATCCTGCATCACCCGGGATTCCCAGTATTGGAAAGGACATAAGATTGCCATTACCTTTTACTACCAGGTTTCTTCAACCAGTTAACCAACTTTGAGTATTCATTCCTTCCTATGACAAAGATCCCAAAAGATCCCCAAATAAACAGCACCTCCTCGGTGCAAATTGGTATTGAAGAACTAAAGACAAGTGAGCCCAATACTGCAGAAACATTATTCAGAAACATGTAGGCCCTTTTTCCTAGTACCCTCCCTTGAATATGAGTGGCCCCGAAGCTTTTGCATTATCACTGTTTCCTCTCTTTTGTGGGTTTTTTCTTCTTTTTTTTTTTTTTATTTAACTGTTAATAAAACTACTGTACACTGGACACTCCTGGGCCGATAATAATATTGGCCAAGTTGTCACTAGTGAGCAACAACGGTCCCACAGTCACAGCCCTAGTACTTGAATACCGGAAACTCAGGTGTTTCTTTGTGTTCAGTTGGTGGCTGTTAGAATTGAGCACAATACTACAGGAGTAAAAGATGTTACACTGATTTTCACAGATGTACAGACGTGAAAAGTATGTAGGCTTTTTTTTTTTTTAATGAAGAAGGACTGAAATTGCACAAGGTTAAAACTTAGCTAAACCCAGATGCTTAAGGCCTTATTGCTTTTCAGTCACTTTATGAGCAGCAAATTCTACAGCCCCTTCCTCATGTATTAAGTGTGAATTTCTGTAGCTATAGTGGAATTCTGATGATAGAGGTCCTGCAAATATTTTTGGGATATATGAAGAGCCAGGAGTTCAAATATAGGAGTGACTGATGACTAAACAGACATTAGCCTTTTTATGTAGAAAATGTATGCAACTAGTTAGCATATTTCTTTGTCCACAGTTTTGAAGTACCCATGTCACAGTATTCTTCTAAAAATATCTCAGCAGTTACAAGTCCACATTTGATCATCTCGAATATCATGGATGCCCAAGTTTACACCACCTCAGCAACACCAAACATGAATATTAATACAGAGCTCCCCTGTTTGTCCCAGCTGGAGAGAAACAACAGAGCTTTCCATTAAAGACATACTCATAGAAGGGTTTTGGCAGGTAAGCCAGGGGTTAATTTCCTTCCCAACACTGAACTGGAACAGGCAAATAGCAACTTACAAAACAAGAACAATGCTAGATAAAGCATTGGTAGACATGATGTGTTAAGGTTACTAATAGTGCATATCCTGATTTTAAAGGAATTGGAGAGGGAAAGAATACAATTCTGACAGAAGTTTCTGCCTGCTGCCTTCCCGCTGCTCCCTGTGAATGCTGTGATTCAGAGCAGGTGTTGTGTGTCAGGGGAATGATGGTGAACGTAGCCAGCGGTGGCTCAGGAAGGCTGCAGTCCTCACACTCAGGGGAGTGCTAGCACGATGATTAGGACTTAGGGCAGAGCTGGTCCTGGAAAGAAACCCCAGGGACCAGCCAAGTTTTGAGAAGTTCTTTTAATACTGTTGTTGCTGCTGTTGTTTCCAAGTTTCCAATGAAGACAAATCCCAGGAAAGTAGAAATTAGAGAACTGCTCAGGTCTTGACGTGAAAAGGTTATGGACTCAAGCATTGTGTTACCACCTGCACAGGGACATATTATCAATATCTGGTTGTCTCAAGAGACACACTTCTGAATTTTAGTTGCCATGTATATGTTAGAACTGGGGAGAGAGCAACAGCCCAGTTTAGATAACTCAGCAACAGGGGTTTAGGTCATGTCTTTGTATTGCTTAAATTAATTTCAGTGAACAAAACCTTAGGTTATACTTAAGCCTTATTTACCCAAACAGTGCTGAATTGAATTTGGTGAGTATGTGTAACATTACTTCATAGAGGTTCTCAGAAGGCTGACCTGTTTGTCAAAAATGTTGTGAATATTCTCTGCAGTTCTCTTTTGCTTTCCTTCTTGTGAAGTGTTCGGAATTAAGAGTTTGTTTGAGATATACTGTGAGTTTAAATATTGTACTAAAAGGCCATTATTGTCAACCAATATTAAAAGCCAAATTTTGTTCTGATTTCTGCCACATGAAGTTATACCATCTTCATGGCAACAGTGTCATTTAAACCAGCTCAGCATTAGCTGCTGTTTATCTTCAAAAAAGTAAAATACTTAGCATGTGAACTATTTATGAACATAGTGTATCCAAATGTATCCCCTTAGCCTAGTGTTTTGGTTGTTTGCAATAATTATTGTACTTGTGTTCTATCTGAGGGACTAAGAAAACAGATAATAGGTATATCTAATGTTTCATTGCAGTTATTCTCAAAATTCACAGAAAGACACAAATATTTTGATTTTTACACAATAATTATAAATATTGAGTGTATAGCACTAGCTGCAAGTTTACGATCTGCAGTAAGATTTATTAACTAAGAACAGAGATAGTTCTTGTTTCTGAGCAAAGCTCTGGATACCAGTCACTGACAAAATATGCAGAAAGTACAGAGAGCGAGGCAAGCTAATTACCGACTTTGGTTTTAAGAATATTTCAGTCTGGAACGTAGGTGATTGTGATTCAGCATAAAAGACAGCTGTAAGCCATTCAATATTCTCACTGGAAAGGAAAAGAAATTATCATCCAGCCTTCTAAACTGCACACCTTCTTTCTAACTTCACTGAGATTCATTTCTACTTTCAGTCTTTGTTAAAAAAGAAAAAAAGAAATCTAATGATACTATTCTCATTATACAGCTATCAGTTACATAAAATATCTTTGTTTAGAGGCCTAATAAAATTGGTCATATAAAGAGGAAATGAGATTTTTAATGTAAAACGAAGCTGACAGTGCTCTTCTATTACTATGGTCTTATTAGGGAAAAATTCTCTGACATCTGTTTATCCCCTGCAGCCAACCTTGTATTCAGAATACAGTAATTGATTCACAGCATCCACCAGGGATCTAACTGGCTCACTTTTCCACACCGCACTACACAGGTATCTCTGCAGCTAATTCTGAATGTACATCTACATCGTTATCTCCTGGTGAACTGTGACCTGAAACACTTTGGAGGCCCAGATGAAAGTGCTTCCTCACCCCTCCAGTGCTGGGGGTGCAGGCGTTTCTGCAGCGCGGCAATTCACCCAGGACACCCAATCACAACCAGCCCCTTTGAAGCCCCGCTCAGCTGGGAGACCATGAATGATTCATAGCTTCTCTACACACACTAAAGGGGGAAGAGCAAAGCTAGTGTGTATTATTCAGGACTGCATCCTCAATAAGCCTCCGTGTTCAGCAAATTGCTACAACATTTTCTGCTTAGTCTTCACCTGTACACAACATCTTTTTTTGTGCACAACCTTCTCATTTTAAGAAAGATAGGCTGATTATTTAGGAGACCATGTTAATTAACATTAATACAAATAAAGAAGTTCAGTGCCAGTGAATAAAGCCAGCAATCAAAGGATTATAAAGAGATAAAGGAAGACTAGAAGATCATAATTTTACAATGGTTGAACTATGAATTTTTTGTTTCTCCACTATTTCCACTACCATAACTGTCATCGCACAGGCCAATTTAGAGCCAAGTTTAGTTTTGGTTTTCAGACTCCATACCTATCTTGTTTGTTGATGAGACTATTAACTCCAGTTCAATGTTGTAACAAACAAATGTCACAGCAGCTGATAATTGCAACTAATACCTGCAAAAGAACCTCTGAATTTGTGTGCATCCAGAGAGTAGAGCTGGTCGCCACTCCTAGGAGCATGTCCTGGAAACATCTTGTAAGAAGGGTGTCCCTTCAGTTGTATTATAGTCCTACTCATAGAAAGATTTCCAGTACAAAAGACAATGATGGCTCAAATAAATTCTCTCTTTTCTTTCAAAGACCTCAATATACATCTAAGCTGGTGAGATCATAAGACTGCAAACCTCTACAACTTTCTACAGCTTTTCAACACCATTCACATAGGCTACCTGGACCCTTCTGAGGCCAGAAGTTGAAATCCCTGTTAGTAACTTTGCAGAAAGTGGCAAAGGCAAAAACTAAGTTGATTCTCATTGTCCTCTCTTCTTCATTGCTCACATACAGAGGAGTTAGCACGATTAAAAGTCACTCAGAGAATGACAGAAAGTGCTAAGGCAGAGGATTAAAAAACCTGTTTTTTTATAAGTCTGATTGTAACTTTCCAAGTTCTCAAGATGCTTGTTTTCAGAGATCACATACAACTGCTCATCATCGGTGTCTCTTATTTTCAAGAACAATAATTAATAGAGTAGTGAATTAGGTGAATACAAATCTACCAAAAATAATCAAACCATGGGTGATGCTTATCAATGGTGCAATAGGATCTCTTAACTTCAGGTAGCATTACCGTAAGGTTTATGATGGACCTACTTACCCATAATCTCATGTCATACACTTTGGTATTTTCTCATGTTTGGTCCCTTGCCATGGGTAACATTTTTTTTGACAAAGGCATTATTATACGGCCTTGCGTAATGTGTAACCCATTAACTTTCAGGTGACTAACTTGTGGAGTAAAGTGAGAACCCTGTCAAACAGCACCACTATTTCACACCCAAGCCTCTCTGTGGTTATATCTATTCAAATAGTTATATCTATTCAATATTTATATCTATTCAACTTTGACATGTGAGTGTTACCTTACCACGTATATAAATAACAAGCCTTGTAGTTGTGTTGGGTGTGAAGATGAGGTAACAACTACAGGGAGCACAGCTAAGAAGGGAGATTACTCGGAATTCTTTGATTGACATTGTGGAAATACTTTATTAATGTATTAGTACAAGTATCAATGCTAAAAAACCATCCTTACAATAAGATCAGAGGAAAATACTGCCATATGCAGCAACAAAGAAACAATGTGATGTTTCTGTGCCTGCTGCTCAACACTTACTGTTCAGTGTATAGAAATGTGATTTCAAGAAGTAGACTGGGACTTTCTGCAGATTTGGCATAGTCACTTTACCATGTCTTCCTATGAAGACTATCTGCTTTACTGCAGTTAAGACTGGATTTAAGGAGGTGCTTAAAACAGGATCCATAGCACATTACACCAACAGATAGGATTGGACTGTCTGGAAAGGGTGGTCACAGTTACTTTTCTTTTTAAACATGGGAGAAGGAGGAAAATATCCCTTTATAACTCCTCAGAGACAGCAAGTTTTAAGGAAAACACTATAATCTCATCCATGAGATTGAATTTCACTAGGTTACAGAGGTTGGCTCCTTCCCTGTGCTCCTGCTAACATTGTGAGCCTTCTAACTTCTTTTACTGTGCTCCAGCTTCACTAGGAGCCAAGAGCTCTTGGAAGCAGAAGTTGATGGAAAGTGAATGTCTTTTGTCTGTCTCATGTCTTTTATAGCCTGAAAATTAGCCACAGAAAAGCAGCATGCCACCTCTGCACTTTGAAATCAGGGAATCTCCTTAATCATCACCAAGATGAGCAGGAATCCTGTTTGAGAGAAGATTTTGCAAAGGGACACTTGCTTTGCTGTCCTGGTGCATTTTATGGTCAGAGACACTGACAGACACTATTTCTTAGTACTTTTTATGGGATAATGGACTTTGATTCAACATGTGGGATTTCAGCATTATTTTTCTGAGATACTTAACTCTGCTAATCTAGAGTACAGAGAGGTTAGAGTTTTAATGATGCAGTGTGGTTTCTACATGGAGGCCAGGTATTTGCAATTTGCAACACTACAGGTCAATGAATTTTTTTGAATAGTTTTGAACAGAAAGATGTAGCCTCCAGGCTCACATTTAAGTAGTTCCAACATCTTTAAGTTCA
Source organism: Jacana jacana (assembly GCA_013400555.1). Taxonomy (NCBI): domain Eukaryota; kingdom Metazoa; phylum Chordata; class Aves; order Charadriiformes; family Jacanidae; genus Jacana; species Jacana jacana. The sequence continues at coordinate 9,992 of VZTM01021248.1, forward strand.
CATGTTCAAAAAACAACTGGCATAAGATGGGAATCACATTTTTGCAGGGAGGCACAGGGGAGAGAAGATTAAAATAATAGAGAGTTTCCTGTACTAATCCGTTGAAGTTTTAAAAACACTGACTAAAACAGTAAGAGTGGCTAAAATGCAATGAGTAGCAGAGGAATTTGCAAAAACACACAGGGAATAGTGAAGGTAGACTATAATACAGTAGAGCTTTATAAACATATGTACATACATACATATGGAGAGATTATATGTGTAACAGGCTTTTTCTATCAAAAACTAAAAGTGCTATTGATATCACTTTTAGTGACAAGCATCTAGGATGCATTGACTGGATGCCCTAAGTACTGGGAGATACAACTTTGCCCCTTGCTTTTTATTTGCTTCCTGTGAACGCCTTCCTGGCTGCACAATGTCTCTGATCTAATAGAGAAAGGTAAATCTCTGGTCTGCTGGACTAATCTGTATTTGGAGTGCATGGAAAAATATTCCTACAATTTCCTTTATATTAAAGGCTGTCTAGGAGAGTTCTGTAGTTAGATTGGTTTTCCAATCCCAATATTGTTATAAAAAGGTACCTCCATGTTCAAACTTGGTTCTTCTGTTTTATACACACAGTGTTAGATTCAAGACAAGTACTCACAGTCTAGTAATAGTCTTAAAGCCCATTGTTAGGTATTGTTCCTATGTATTGTTTAGAGAAATTGTGCCTACTTTATGTATCTGAGTTGTATCTAAGGGCTAGACAACTGAAGGTTAGATAATGCAGTGCCCAGCTCTGAAGTGTCACATCCCATTTTTAGATATAATTTTAAGACTTAAAGGCTTGTATCTCAGCTGAACACAGCAAGTCTGACATCCAAGCAGCAGCTAGGATTGAAGACTGAGCTGGGATTTAAACACATTAAGATTGATCAAATGTTAGCCACTGAAACAGATATTCTAATGTAAACTACAACTCATTAGTTGAGGATTTTATTGTAAAAACTGTTTCCGAGTTTTTTCAATTTCATACTCAGTTAATTTCAGTGTATCCAGTTAGCTAAACATTCCATTTAAGAATATCTTCAATTTAGATTTCCATCATCTCTAGATCTTAAATTAGTAATGGATTATAGTCTATAATTTTCACTTTGTTTGGTCTATAACTTTAATGGCACAAGATGCTAAACCTGAAGTTTAAAGAACTGAATTACCTTTGTTGATCAGTTTACTAATACCCCTAAGAAAATATTTTACTTGAAATCACCATTAAACTGATTTATGAAGAATATAATTACTTAATTAATCAACCATTTCAGAAGTTTATACAGATAGAATTTTAACTAAGAAGAAACCAACTTTACTGCTTTGTGAAATTATGTTTTTCCTAAGCAATGCTATATTTTCATTGTACTTTGTTACTAGCTAAATGTGTTTTCCAGTTGCCTTTTGCCTTATAGAAAACTGTAATGTTTTTCTACAGAGTCCAAGCTTTTTTTTCTTGATTCTTCATAGGATGCAGAATATGCAAAGGAATGCTAGTCTCTGATGTGCCCCCAGATGTTAAACCAGTAGAAATAGTAATAAGAGTAATAATGAAAACAATAAATATTATTGAAAATATTCAATTATTTGTCAAATTATATTGCTCCAAAATTTAGACTCAGGATCAAATCAAGGATGTGGACATAACCCACCTCTTATTTACATCTGGATTCCTCAGATCTAGTTTTCTTCACCTCCGGCTCTTGACTGAGATTATAAAAGAAATATCAGGTCCCTTTAACATAGCATAGACAGATGAGAGGATAAAGCTAAAGATAACATTTCCCCTCTTTGTATTTAAATGTTTATTGTTTTACATTTGAGCATTTAACAAAAAAGTGTCAACATTCCATTACACCTAAGGTCCAAAACTTAGCAATTATCATTATTCATATATTCACAGTTATTTAATTAAGCAGTACAATGCTTATTTAAAATATTTATACATATGCTGAGATACTTCTTCTCTGAATTTGCATAGACAAATGCTCTGGAGCTAGCGACCAGTGAGCTAGCGACCTTAGGTTCCCTTTTATACCACTGTAATGACAGGGGACATCACTAGTGTGTGATTCATCTGAATTATTTTAGATAACTCTTTCTGGGAAGATGTTCCTACCCCAAGTCGCAGTATCAGGAAGGTAAGGATTTAACTCAGATTGGTACCTCTGTACAGTCTCATATCTGTGATATTGTACATACATTTTCAATTATCACACTGAGATGAAAAATGTTTTGGGAATGGCTCTGAAGGAAGGAAAGGTGCAAGGAAGGTCAGGAAAGGTTGCAAGTAAAAGGAGCTAGTAGGAAAGAAAGCACATACACAAGAAAAGGACTCTACATAGATGGAAAGTTGGAGGGAAGGTGGAAAGTCAGCTATGAAAATGAAAGCAAAATATTTCAGCTTGATGGGAAAGCTAAAGATTAACTAGTGAAAGAACCAGAAGGTAAAAAGCCCACCAGAGCACAAGCAAACAAGGGTTGCAGAATTCTGCTTCTGAGTGTCACAAACGTAGAAACTCCACAGAGCAGGAACTTGCAGGCGTAGGAGAGAAGAAACACAAAATAGAGAGTCATGATATATTGCATTGTGTGCATCCCTTTAGAAGGTACTGTGGCTTGAGATTCAAATCTTCCCTTAACCACAATGAGTTTTAGGAGGAGAAAGAGAAAGATCTTTACTAGAAGCATGAGAAAAAGTTTTTCAAATGTTTGTTGCTACTTTTCTCTTTCGACCCTACTGTTGCCTTTTTTTCTTTAAAAATATTCAGGCCATTTGGCATGCATGGAGTCTTCTGACTCTAAATAGTTGAACAGCTTGACCGAAACAGTGATCACTAAAATATTCTTGTCTGAGGTAGCACAGTAGGAGATTCTGAATAAATAAACCAGCCTTTGTGACAGTAACTTGTCCTTTCAGGATGAAAAATGAGGAAAGAACCAATGAAAACATACAGAAAAGGATAACCCTTGTCTGATAGATAAAGAAATTATTTATGTATAAAGAGGACAGAGAAAGGTGAGAGATACTTTAAAAGCAGCAGCCTGTTACATGCTCTTCTTCTTTCCCAAAATTTCTGAAAACAGCTGCATGATTTTTAGAGTACTTAGGACATTCATCACCAAACTCTTACAAACAGACTCTTATGAGTGCCAAGAATTTCACAGGACACGATGATATTTCTGTGGGTCTGTTACTCATCCATTTACTCCTTCTCATGTCATCCAACGCACATGAATAAACTTCAGCTTTACACAATTCTAGAGTGGCTTCCCACAGTCTGGGTAATGCTGTCTCAACATTGCAAACAGAACCATTTTAAATTCACCATTCCTGTTGCATCTATGAAGACATCTGCCCATAGCCAACTTACTAGGTGTGTAATTTTCCAAGCAATACCATTTTTCTTATAATTGTACTAGTATTTAGGTCATGGAATATTTTGCAAGCTATATGGTTACCATTATCAAGTCATCTAAAAACATGAAAATTTATTTCCCAATATAGAAGTGAAAGGAATATTCCCAGCATGCTAAATGCTGGTAGTGTAAAGAATGAAAAGAAACAAAGTTGTTAATTTCATGGCACATTTCATTTAATTTCATAACATTTTATTAATGTTTATGATTTCCTAACAAGTACACCTGTCATCTGAACAATTAAATTGAAAAACTTGTGGAAATGCATATTTGTCTTATTCTGACAAAACAAAATTCTGTTAAAATGAGAGCAATAAAATTTAAATTATTAGCTATAGGGATAGCAAAGGCATAAAACCCTTCTGTAAATATCTTATGGACAAAATGAATAAATACCAGTGCTCACAACTAAATAAGGCACAGTCAACAGTCTGGTCAGAATGTCAAAATGAGTTTTGTTTGGGTATATAAGTTACAATCTTTCAGGGAAGTCAGAAGTCAAAAAAAAATATTATCTAAATCCTGGTCTTTAAGGCCAGAAAGCTATTCCAGCCACAGAACTAAAATGAAAATTACAATTAATTATTTTCTTGATTTTTGTTTCTAAAAAGCAATACCGTAATTCCAAACTGCAGCAAAAAACTTATCTTGGACAGTGGACCAAACACTACATTGGACTCATATTGTATTGAACAGTGCACATGCATGTATTATAGTTTAAGCGTTGCAATGCTGTACAAGTATTGAAAGGCCACACTAGTTATAAAGAAGTGTTGGCAAAACTCAAATCCTTCTTCCTCTTTAAGCAAGCCTCACCTTTTCGCCCGTTTTTTCTCTAAACCTTTCCTGGGTGCACTTTCACATTTCAGTGGAATAAGAAATGATTTCATGCAGCACTTGGTAAAAGTTCATCTTTGGGAAAGTATGTGAAGAAAACTTCAGAATGTTTTGAAGTGTGTGAATTAGTGCTCCTAACTCTGAACCAAGGTGCTTACAGCCAAAGAAGGAGGAAAAACATAATATTGATTTTTTTTTCTTCAGAGAAAAAAAAAGTAGCTGCATTTCAACTGATCTCTATCTGCTGAGCTCTCCCTTTCTGGAGCTATGCCTGTGCCTTCAAAATATAGACTATGAGCTTATCAGGTCAAGCTATTAGAAACAGTTAGTTCACACAGCCTTCATAGACCTATTTTGTACATCCTTGGTAACAGTCCGTCCTTTCATAGAGGATTTTCATTGTTATTAAATAATGCAGGATGTAGCCTTGCAAAAACGTCACCGTGAAGATGATCTTACTGGATCTCTCTCAGTCCATACACACAAATTTTTGTTTACTGGTACCTGTGAACTGCAATAAAAGGATCCCTGCCCAGCTGCACGTGAGTTGAGCCCTGGAGCTAAGCATGCGCAAACTTCATTAGCACATTGCTACCTCTTTGAGAGAGGGGAGGTTTGGCCACGAGGTTGCATTGACAGGAGTGTCCAACCTTTGTGGCTCAACTTAGCCCCTCACATTTTTTCTTTGTCCTATTTGTATCAACCTCTTGAGAATTAGCTGGAGTTTTGATGGAGACACATCACTGGGAAACATTCTTAGGAGCATAAGATGATTTAGGTTCTCCTTACAAATTAGTGGTAGTTACAGTGAGAGGAGTCAGATCACAGGTATCGCTGCAGGAGGAGGTCAGTGAGGCCACAACCTGAAGGGAGGACCTGCTTTTGGAGCAGAAATTGTAGAAAAATAGCAGCATTTATAAATATTAAATCTAATTTTAGTATACATGCCCTCTATCAAGTAAACCAGAGAGTGTACATTACGTTATCTTTGCAGTATTGGCCACTATAGGAATGTTTTTGGTTTGTTTGATTTGTGAATGTTTGATAACTCAGATTAAAAAATCAAGGGTTCACTTCATGACCAACGTAGCCAGAGTAAATTGTTCAAAAGGAAGTAATTTTATCCTGAGTGGTAGGAGCTTCAGAAATTCCATCACTTAAAATCTCTTAAATATGTGAAAATCTTTTAGATAAAGATCTTATTTAAACTTTTTCCTCCATCTGAAAGTATCTCTTTAAGAGATCTACGCTTAATTTGTTTAATTTAGAGACGAAAGAAAACAGGCAGATGCAGAACACTGACATCTTTATAAAATATTTAACAAAGATATCTGTCGAGGTTTTCTTTATTTTTTTCACACCATAAGCTTCCATCTACTTTTTGACAGAGAAAAACAAGAAGGTTCTGAGCCAAATGGGAAGAGCATATCGAATCTCCAGAAATCACATCACTACAGAGCAAAATCGTTTTCTGACTTTCAGACCTGTGAGATAAGAAAGGAGTATTATTAACTTCTCACCAGATAAATAGGCCAGTTTTAAAGCATTCTCATGTCATTTTTTCACTAGACTTAAATGTTATCGGTGAAATCAAACCGGGCTCAGTTGAAAATTTATTACTGTTAAGAATGGGTTAGGTTCCACCCACAGAAAACAATTTAGAACAAGTAAGGATAAATTTAGCCAATCTTGATGGAGAGAAGGTGAGTGGACGGAGTTGAATTCCTCTTCTAACATACATGACAGTTTTAAAATCTGGCTGCACACATATCTGGAAAGGATAAAGGCCTGTGAGTCTAAGCAATTAACAGAAAAAGGAAGATGGCAAAGTGGGTGAAAGAGGTTAATCTATCTTCTCTAGCAACATGCTTGTTTGAAAGGAAAGAATGCATCACTTCAAGAGAAAAGCTTTAGACATCGGTAATTTGAACTTATTAGACTTTTCATGTGAAAGAATTAAAGAATTACATTAAAGAATTACCCTGATGCATCAAGTCCACGTTTTAAGAAGAAATATAAAATATATACTTACAACTACACAAAACTGTGTACATCTATGTATGTGCAAATATAAATTTTACTAACACACATACAGGTAGACAGAAGATGAGTTTTGTTTTCTTCACAAGTTCTTATCACTACATTAAAGGCTTGAGATTGAGTCACATAAAAAAATGCAATTTATACAAAAAAAACCTGCAAAACCCTCAGAAACAAAAAACTGCTCAGATAAGTGTTCAAGTCATTGTATGTCTACTTTTTACCTGCATTAGTTTTGCCAAGCAAAATTTCACATGCTA
>VZTM01021248.1:17560-36326 GCA_013400555.1 Jacana jacana
CTCAACACCACATCTAATCTACTCTGAAACACAGTCAGGGAGGGTGACTCCACCACCTCCCTGGGCAGTTTCCCCAGACATACATGACAGTTTTAAAATCTGGCTGCACACATATCTGGAAAGGATAAAGGCCTGTGAGTCTAAGCAATTAACAGAAAAAGGAAGATGGCAAAGTGGGTGAAAGAGGTTAATCTATCTTCTCTAGCAACATGCTTGTTTGAAAGGAAAGAATGCGTCACTTCAAGAGAAAAGCTTTAGACATCGGTAATTTGAATTTATTAGACTTTTCATGTGAAAGAATTTACTACATTAAAGAATTACCCTGATGCATCAAGTCCACGTTTTAAGAAGAAATATAAAATATATACTTACAACTACACAAAACTGTGTACATCTATGTATGTGCAAATATAAATTTTACTAACACACATACAGGTAGACAGAAGATGAGTTTTGTTTTCTTCACAAGTTCTTATCACTACATTAAAGGCTTGAGATTGAGTCACATAAAAAAATGCAATTTATACAAAAAAAACCTGCAAAACCCTCAGAAACAAAAAACTGCTCAGATAAGTGTTCAAGTCATTGCATGTCTACTTTTTACCTGCATTAGTTTTGCCAAGCAAAATTTCACATGCTATGGAAATAAGGAATTTTTTTTAAAATCTCTGGACTTGATACATCACTGATGTGCTACTTAAATCTAGCATGTCCCACTATCAAACATCCTCATGATCTGAAAATCCAAAGGCAATCCTGCTGTAATGGTTCTTCACTAAGAAAGCTATAATGCCTCCAAATCAATGGAGTGGTGCCAAGGCAGAGGCAAAACTGAATGTTAGAACATGCATTTTAACAGAATGGAAGATCTTTTTCCCCTCAACATCAGCAATGAATGGGCACAGTGCTAGCCACTTTCCTAGGAGTCATGCTGCTACCACACATAGATTAAATTATGTGCCTTGATAGATAACATTTCAATAGAAGCAATAAGTGCAGGCATCTTAGAGAAGAAGCTGCTCTTTTCTCTTCTTCACATAACATCCAGTATTATGTGTTGCATTACCATAAATCTGCTTTTGGAATCTGTTGCATGCATTATTTAATTATTTTCTCATTTACTGGAATTATACTGCACACAGAGGGTTTTCATCCCAACTACCTTATATTAACTTGAAGTCATTGGTCTTAAGTATCATTGCAGGGAGGGTTTCAGATAATAGAACGTATTGAAGCAAACAGTTCTAAAAGGCTATCAAATTTTCAAAAGGAAATACAGATTCGTTATGAATCTGTTTGCTTTCTGTACATTCCTCTATGAAAGTTCTCCAAAGAATTACTACTACTAATGCAAGAGTATTTCTGAATATGTGTGCTCTAATAAGATTAAATATGGCTATTACTTTAGCACTGTATATCATGCAAAACTGTTACACAACTCTTTGATCAAATGTTAAGAAATGAAATTAATCATTCCTCTGTTCTTCAAATAAAATGTGTACTATGCTTATTCTTTATTTCATAGAATTCTGGAATGGTTAGAGCTGGAAGGGACTTTAAAGATCATTGAGCTCCAACCTCCCTGCCATGGGCAGGAACACCTTCCACTGGGGATTTGTTTTGTGCAAGAAAATAAGGAAGGCCTGGTTACCTTTCACACAACTTGCAAGAAGAAATTACAGTAAAATGCAAATTATCTGCTTCATTCATCAAGGCACAGTGTTCCTTCCCACTTCTCTTACAGAATTAATGCAGCCCTGCATGGGTCTGGTTCCCATCAAACTTAGCAGTACTCCCAGATGAAAAAAAAGTCTTACTCCCAACCAGTCTGTACTGTTGGTAACTACTATGAAATCCACACAACCAAATAATGGGTCGTGTGTGTCTGAGTATAATTAAAACTAAGGAGTCATTTTTATGTATAGTGAACAATTAACTTTATGCAAAATTCCTCCTTGTATTTACTTGCCTTGAGGCATTGTTTGTTATGAAAGACAAAATAAAAATTGGGGTCTTGATCTGTCAAAGTGCTGAGAAACTCAACTACTGTTGAATTCAATGCGTGTTCAGTACCTTCTGTTCTTGTTTAATTCAATGTCAATTTAAGGTGCTCGGCCTATCCACAAGGTTCTTGGAGACCTGGGGTTTGGGCTCTGCTGTTCTCCTACTCTGCAATGTCACTTCTTATACATCTCACACAGACAAAGCTCTCCTTTATAAAAGCAGTCTGCCAATGCCAGCCGCATTGGATCGGGCACTTTTAGAGGTTTCTCTTTCCTCACTGTTAGCATGAATTTCAAAATACTAGGAGCATTAGACTGGTTTAATTTGTTCACAGTCTCTAAGCCAAGTCGTAGGAACTTGCTGCCTTACAGTGATTCCTACCACATTTTGTAGTGCCTTTTAACAAGATTACTGAAACGTATGAATCTTCTTCTTAAACATTGTTAATAAAATATTAAATTGCGTATTAAAATTTTCAGAATGACATTCTCATGTCTTGAATTTATTTATAGGGGAAATAAAAGAAAACTTTCCGAACACACAGTGATTTAAACCTGCTATATATTAATATAGAATATGTTGAATGGAAGACAAACACATTTATGTTTATACAGTTCATATTTCCATTATCTATATATCTTTACATAATTTAGAAACATGAATCACAGTAATTTTCCAGGCAATAAAAATAACAGTTCTGAACCTCTTTTATGTTTATTGTATCTACTTGTAATGTTACCTTGATTTTTCATACTGAAATACCTTCTGCTGAGTTTTTTTTATTATTTTTTTTTTCATGTCCTCTCCTTCTCTTCTCTTTGCTTTTATGTAAACGTACAGCCTGAAAGCATAGTTCTAAAATGTCACTTTCAGCTTTGGTCAAGTTAACGCACTGCCGTTAGACATGACCTGTTACAAAGGATTTCTTAATTGTCTTTTTACTAAAATGTTTAATAACTCTTTATCAACACAATACATCTCCGTGTGTCCATTACATAATAGACGTTAGAAAAATGTTTTAACTCTGCTGCTAGGGAAATGGATCATCAAACGTGGGAAAAAATAACATCTAAAAGATTTGCAAGGGAGTATAGTTTTTAAAAGAATGAAGAATTAAACAGGAACATGATGTGAAAGTGGTTGAATTCTAACTCTAGTCTGTAAATAGCATCTTTACTATCAAATGGATATGTTGCCATACTGGTCACTCGCTTTTGAACTGGTGCTGCTTCACTGACTGACAGAACACCAGCTTAATTTTGGTTTATTTTTCATGATTATGAATTGTCTCTTCCTTTAATCCTTTTTAATATGAGAAAATTGGGCTTTGAGTGAATCACCTTTTTTTATATGTTATTTTTCCTTTATATGTCAGACATATAAATGAAAAATATACTATCCTAAATCTACTGTCTGGTTTTCTTCTGTGCACTGGTTCTTCTATAGCTTATTTTAAATATCATCCTAAAGGACTAATTCTAGGATTCTTTTTTAATACACTTATATTTCAGGTAGCTGAATGGAAACATATTTATAAGCAAAAAACCAAAGATACTCATACAAATGGCATTTTGATCTGAATGAGGAAATCAGAACCAAACCAGTTCATTTGCTTTCTGGTTACATTTGTAAGTGTTATCGAAGAACTTTAGAAATAACTGTGGTTCTTCTAATCTGCTGCTTTGTTTTCATTTTATAGTGTTCCTCATTTTTTTTTCTCTTTCTTAGGAAAGAATAAGTTTTGATATTGCCATCTCTGGGATATTTTTTCTTTCTTTCTGTCTCTTTTTAAATGTGAGAGAACATGTTGTATGTCCATTTCTCGTGGTTTATTTTTCCTTAGAGAATTCCCAAGACTATGCACTGACAGATCTTGGTATCCAAGGGGGAGTCTACTCACAGGATTAAAGGCGAGAACCTCAATTAGGCTATCTCTGATTTCTTCAGATGTTTTTTCTAATCTTTTAATATGGGATTAAAGTCAGCTAGAACCTAGCTTGCTTTTTTTCTTAGCTGAGATCTTCTTTGTTGCAATGCAAACTAGATATATATTTTTGTTTCTGTACTAGGAAAAAAAAAAAAAAGGAAAAAAAAAAGAAAGAAAAAAAGAACCAAAAAAGCCTATTTTATTTTTCCTTAATTTGGAGTCATTCTAGTCCAGATGAGGATAATGAACTTTTGTCAGCTCTTATGTGATACTGCGTACAAAATAGCTTGATAAGCAATGTGAAGCATACACACGCTTCTCAATGATCTGCAGGAAAACTCCCTCAGAGACTGATTAGCCCATGCTTGTCACAAGTAGGGGAGATAATTATGGGGGCTTAACAGTCTATATGGTAGATCTTTTGAGAGAAGAAGGGTAGATCTAAGACTGTCTCGTGGATCAACCATAATTTTTAATATTACAGATAACGTGTGTGGTTTTTTTAGTATATCCCTGGAGCCTGGGTAGTGACTCTTCCCATAGAGTGACATCATATTACTTTTTGAGAAGATAAAAATTGTTCAAATTAGATTATCCCTAATTAGTATAATCTTATGAACCATTCTGAAAAGTCTATTGCACCCATGCTGACAGTCTCTGATTCCATATTGAGAGCTTCTTATTACAGAGTGCGTGCCAATCCTTAACCATGGAAATGAATACCCGGTACATAAAAGAAACGTTGTTCTATTTCTTCATTTAATAAACTCCACATTGTACTCTCATTCCAAAGCTAATAGCTATTTTATGGATCTCTGTGTATCAGGTAACAAAATATTTCAACTTTTTTGTTTAAGTAAAGAATGTGTAATTCCAGCAGTAATTTACATCTAGTAGACTAATGTGCTGTTTAAGCAGTGCTGGCAATATTGGAGGAGGGGAGATTTAACAAATGCCAAAGAACAAAAATTGTTCTTTGCCCTTATTTATGAACACAGATATCTTATAAGCAGTTAGTCCTGTGCATATATACTAAGCAGAACAGTGTGTAATATAGCCACATTCCTGCTGACTTGTCTCCTGTCATCAACAACAGTAGCGTTTGTGGATGCTCAATCCTCCAGAAACAGAGATACAATTTTCCCTTCAGTCAGCTCTGCATATCTTGCAGAAGTGGCTTCTCTTGTTAAAAGAGCATAGAGGTTTGAGAGTTTTGAATGACCCTCTCACAAAACCTTTTTGCCATTTGACACCAGTAATTCTGCACGCCTTCCAGCTTTAATCAAGGTGATATCCCGCACCATCATACGACTCAGTATTTCCTTTTTATCTTCTCCCTGGTCTTCCTTACCATTCCCTACCGCATTTTGCTGTAGGTGTTGGTGGGATTGCCAGCCCGCTTGCTTGGGCAGCGTTGCTGCTCTTGCTGCATGATTATGTGGCTAGAGTAAAGCAGCCACCTGCACGGGCAAAATCAGGACTCACATAGGACGTGCATCTCTCACCAAAGGCACTGTCCTCTTGCAGCGAGTTGCACCTGGACAGCACAGCAGGCATGAGCTTTACTCTGCATCCCTCCAGTCAAGGGCAGTGCTCAGCCGTCGGCAGCCCTGAAACACAGCAAACCAGATGGGAAAGAAAGTAAATATCTTCCTCTGCTTTGCTTTCTGAAGGGTATGCGGGGCTGACGGTTATCAACCGCAAAGCTGAAGTCTCATAAGGTACACAGGCTTCTCCAAACAGCCCCTCAGCAACACCATGAGGGTGGAGATCCCAAAGCAGCAGTAAATTGAAGTAACTGTGTCAAACTTAGTAAAGATCCGCCGACTTACACTACCCAGAGGCTTGCCCCTCTATCTTGCACATGCTGTTTGCAGTTAAGTTGACACCCCTCCTAAATTTGCAAATTTTCTTTGACCTTTTATTTGTCTTCCTCCCTCAGCAGAGGACTTAAAGGTTAACGCCTCACTTATTTACATGGGGGTATTGCTCCTGCTGTGTCTGTCCCTGAAGTTTCTTTACTACAGGAGGGCAACAGGAGAGTAAAGAGTGTTTTAAATGAGCAGTAAGATTCTCACTTATGATTATTTCTGGGTCTAATCTTGTATACAGAGTAAGGCCAGGATAATGCACTGTGTAGTAACCCGTGGATCAGTCAGATTTATCGAGACACATTTCATTGATTTCTGACTATGAGTTGCAATTGATCCCGCTACTCTTAGCTGTCCTCGCAGAGCTCGCCAGTGCCACTAATCCTCTTAAGCAGCAGTCAAGAGATGCAGATAAAAGCTGGTGATTCACCTTGGCTCAAATAACAGTGCTCTTAAAAAGAAAATAGAGGCTTCATGCCTTGGATATAAAAGTGTATAATCTGCATGCTGACTGCATGTTGTGTCACAGTGGAGCGTATTTCAAGGCTATTAATTAAGACAATAAAAGACTCAGAGCTCAGAAAGAAATGGCTACTAACAAAAGCAGTAATTCTTCTATCTTTACATATGAAAATGGCTATAAAACCAAATATAAATGATTTTGTATGGAATTATTGTACTCGGATGAACCCGGGAGCATGGGAGGCAGCTGTTCTTGCAAATCCAGCATTTTCACTTCAAGACAAAGGAAAGCGGTTTGCAGAGAACCACAGAATAGCTAAGTGCAACATTTTGGCATCCGTCACAGCGTATGAAGCAGGTTACTGTGTTAGGAGGAAATACGACAGACAAGAAAGTATCAGAATGAATACACCACACGATAGCATTAGGACAACCTAGACAAATGTGAAGTAAAAAGAGATTAAACCTACAATTTTTCCCTAATAGTGTTCACAACTTTTTCACTGTGCTTGTTATGAAGAAACACAAATGATATTGTGCTTTGCTGAGAAGTTGAAAGAAAGTGAAAGCCAGATGAAGTTCTCCTGTGAGCGTGTTCACATGAGGGCTTTATTGGAAGTGTTCACCAGACTATCAACAATTCTCTTTCACCTCCTGAAAAAAAGTTTTCGGCATCTCATAAAAAAGTAAAAACAATACCATGAAAATTTGATGCTCAAAACACACACTCCGAAAGGCAAATAGTGATGGTACAAGCACACTTAAAGCAGGGTTATTTGTCCTACCCATATGATGAAATACGTTTGTGTAGTCAAGCAACATCAAATAGCAGCCAACCTCCATGTGTGAGATTATTGATTATTAAACAGGACTTAACTCATCAAATAAATTACTTGCTGGGAAGAGTTCACCCCTTCTAATCGAGAAGCAATACTCAATTATTGTCCCTTCATAGCTCTAACCAGAAGTGCCTTCCCTTATTTCTGCAGTCCTGGGAGGGAATGTAGATCTTCCCTCCTTGTCTCCCTTCTGTTCCCTTCACAACAGCAGAGGGCAACCTTGCCACCTTCCCATCGTGCAGGGACGCCCTTTGCCCAGGCATCACTCAGAAGCCTCCTGTGTTTCAGGAAGCTATGTTCTGTGCATCACACAATCAGCCTGCTCTCATGTGCCAGAATGAACCCATGGTCCCACAGCTCTACGAATGAACTTCAGGAACTTAAGAGAGGTAGTGGATTTTATCAGCCTAGGTTCTCTGATGGTCATTGAAGAGAAACACACACCTGCAAACGTCAGTTCACAACTACAGTCAGACCTAGTCTGCAGATGTCAGCTCCCAACTCCAACTCCTCACTAATCTTCCTCAGTTCAGATGGTGATTTTTCCCAGAGGCTGTCTGTGTTGATGACCAAAACAGGTGTAGAAATACCTTCAAACTATTTCCTTATCCCTGTAAGAGACAAAGATGCATCATTTTCTGCCCATGCAGTGTTAATTTTAGCAATAAAAAGGGTGGGTTGTTTTTTTTTTTAATTTACCAGGCTGAGCAAACAGATATAGAATGAAAGTAGAAGTATTTTAGTTCCAATGTTGGAAAAACTAGACCTGACTATTTAGAATCTCCCACAGGTAGCATGTTCTTTAGTTTTTGGATTAGCAATTCCATACTCAAATTTTCATCAGCCCTGAGCATTCATGAATCCAAATGAACCTTTAAGGAACTGCCAGCACTCACTACTTCCAAGAACTGCAAATTCTCTCAACTTGAATATGATTTTTTTTAAATTAAGAAAAAGAAAATCAACCTTCTTAACATTTGGACCTTTTTGTTTCTTCTAGGCTTTACTCCTCATTAGGATCAGCATATGGAACACAACATGAAAAAGGAAGGAATTAGCTGAAAAATCAGTGGAGAAACAATAAAATTTTTTTGTTGCTGAATCCTGGGTTTGTAATTTCACTATAACATGATAACTCCACTAAACTCCCTGAATTAACATTTATGTAAGGGATTGGCTTCTGACAGCTATTCCTTGGAAGATCTTATTATCTTACTCGTTCTTAAAGCAGAATTTGCATTTGCAACTGCTTTTCTTTCAGAGGTTTTGTTGTAGCCACCACAAATGGAACTGATACACATTGTCATGTGGTGGCTTGAAGACACTCTAGCCCCTATCTGGAAGATCTGCTGGATTTTCTGACCCCATGGAAATGAAAGTACTGGAAATCACATGGCCAGGGTTTGACTCAGAAACTGGGAGACTTCTGGCATGAATTATCAAGTTGTCCAGAGAAGTGGTGGATGTGCCATCCCTGGAAACATTCAGGGTCAGGCTGGATGGGGCTCTAAGCAACCTGATCCAATTAAAGATGTCCCTGCTCATTGCAGGGGAGGTTGGACTTGATGACCTTTAAAGATCCTTTCCAACTGAAACTATTCTATGACGCTATGAGTATATGGTATTCAGAGGCATGCCTGGGTTCACCTATGTAGAAATAGTAAAATCAGCCTGATTTCCTTTGCTGAGATAGTCATAAAGGGTTATTTGTGTTTTTAAAAGAATTAGATGTAAGCACCTTAGTAGGATATAATTTACATATTGCCTGAGTTTAAAATAGTCTTGTTTAGTCATCAATAAAATACCTTATAAAGTTCAAACACAATAAGGTAGCAGTGGGATGCAACTGAAATCTACCCTTTGAAAGACAGCTCCTGCAGTTAAAATGATCAAACTAAGTGTGACTTAAATAAAGATGTGCCCACCCCACATTTGGGAAGCACCATCATGATCTTTTAACACATGGTGTTCTATTGACTCCTGCAAGTTAAACAGAAGTAAAGCTACAAAGAGTTTATTAACATCAGGCCAAAGAAACGTCTTTTTAAGTAAGGTTTTTTTTCCCCACAGGTGGGAAAGCATAGCATGAGCTTAGAAAGGATAATTATGAGCTTTACCTATAGAAAAGCACCACATTAATTCTTCGATTCCTTTATGGACAGCACTGGAGGTGAACAGCAAATGGGCTCTATAGGCTGTTAAATAGGACTGGCTGTCAAACAAG
Organism: Jacana jacana; assembly: GCA_013400555.1. NCBI lineage: Eukaryota > Metazoa > Chordata > Aves > Charadriiformes > Jacanidae > Jacana > Jacana jacana. The sequence continues at coordinate 26,888 of VZTM01021248.1, forward strand.
AATTTGCCATGCTTCACCATTCGCTTTCCCTTCTCATGAAATAAAAAAATAGACCTTTGGAGTACTCCAGGGAAAAAAAAAATGCGTGAGAAGGATGGTCTCTACAAAGCAGTCAGCATTGCAATTGTGAGAATTGTTGAAAAAGTGTTGAAAAGCTTCAAACTTCATTATGCCTTTTCTAGAGCAGAGGTTTCCAAAATTGAAGCAAATCTTTTGGCCACTAACATACAATGATGTCAGGCTTACTCATTAGGTAGAGAAGGACAGCCTTGAGATGTGTCCTCTGAAACTGCAGGATTTAAATGACTGAAAATTTCTGACTTACAATGCATATTATTAAAGTAACTCAAACAAAATGGTTCTTCTATTAAATTAAAGCATATAAGCTTTGCATCATTAAAGATGTTTATCTATTCCATCCTGAGCCCATAGAGCGCTGCTGGCCTTCTAGGATCTGATGATGTTGCCACAAAATCCCTCTGAGCAGTTTTTTTCATCATTCAACCTCCTTTGAGCCAACAAAACATTACAGGTGAAATTAATTTCAATTATTATTGGTATGTAAAAATTAGATCTTGCTCTCTCATGCAGTTTGATTTTAGGTGCCTGTTGTTTGTCACAGACCACAAAAGCATTTGATAGTATTATTTTTTTTTAGATATTTTAACATGGCTTTTGAACATTAGTAGCACCTGCCAGTAATAAGCATCCCTACTTAGAACTGTCAGGTCTTTCCAGTAATAGGAAGCTACAGTAATTCCAACAAGGCACAATGTCTTGGAGGTCTTTTCGTCTTTTACTTTTAGATAATATTGCTTTGCTCTTCTTTTTTCTTTTTTTTTTTTAATAATGACATTAATCTTACTGTATAGGTGTGATTTAGTCCTTTTTATCAGTATTTTAATCTTAAATATTCATTAGAAAAAATATTTTTTAAACAGCACTTTTTAGAGAAAGACTATTCAGTAATTTCCATGGATTAGCTGAAATTAAGCAGAATCTTATGCAAAAATACTTTAAAAATCTGCAAAAGTCTTTTCCATACTTTTCTGTTGAATTGCATAGCAGAGCTATTAAACTACATCTACCAAACACCTAGCATCAGAACAAAGAGGCAAACAAAGCATATCAAAAAGCTCCTATTTTGTTAAATTTTATAGTGTTGCTTCATAATGGACAAAACCACAATTCTGTCTTTATTTTCACAGAAATGGATCGACTTTTCTATTTCTTTTGATCTTTAAAATGTCCATTTTAGCCCATGTTCTGGCACTTAAAGATCAGCTATTTACAACATCTGCTTACAGAGTTAGCACTTGTGGATGTATGGGCATAAGAGCTGCACATTTTCTTTTGAAAACCTTCTTTTGTGCTGTCCCTCTTTTGACCAACCAAAATTCAGAACTATGTCCTTATTCCACAAGGGAAGATAAACCAATGACGGAATCAGTTTTCTTTGGTATATTTCTCGAAGCATATAAGAGGTCCTTTTTTGCAGAGCACATTAAAAAAAAATCAAGTGGAGACTGTTTCATTGCCTGTCACTCCAAATCTCTTTCAGCCAGCACTTTAACATAGCCTCCCATGTCAGGATTGTCTCCTGCATTCATAACCAAGGACAGGGTGGGCTTTCTTCAAGCTTTGCATTTACCTTCGGGCTGTGACATAAACTGAGCTGCCTCTTACAGCAAGCTACTTGAAATAAAACTCTTTCAACAAGTTTCATCTTGCAGTGTTATTATTATTATTATCATTGTTGTCATTTGTAAAGAGAGTTTGTATTATGAGAATGCCTGTGAGCTATCACGGAACGCCTTGTATAAATGTAACTTGTGCAAAAGCGCTCGCATTCAAAGTGTAAAATGAGAGACAACAGGTGGAAGAAGCCATCAGCTGGAAGGGAGCACAAGGGAACAATGAAGCAATTATGAACAGTTGACGAAGCAGCAGTCAGAGAACACCAGCTGCTTAACTATTGTGGGAGCTCTAATTACAATTCTTCTTAGGCGAGCGAATTACTCTTGGAGCGCTCTGCCCAGAACCCTCCCTCAGGAAGGAGTACGTGATTTTGAGAAGAAGGAAAATGCTGCAGGGAGGAGTGCAAGCTCCCTGTCCTCCTTTCTCAACAAGGCAAAGCAAACCAAGTTCACATGCGTGCAATATGCTCCTCTTTACATATTCAGGGCAATACCAGATGCACTGCATTTGAGGTCCTTGAGCTGTTAACATGTGGATCTCTAACATGATAAAATGTGTTATTTCAGTATAGATACCGAGCTATTAAAATAGATCATGTCACAAATCTTAGTGTTAATGGCTCCATGCTAAGCATTGGCATGATCCATCTTAATGGCTTATTTTCTTCACAGCTGCTATGATGTACTATGTCAAAGCATAATATTGAGCCTTTCATTTGAAGTGCTACATCATATCAAACCTTCTTTTGCAGTTATTCAAATGTGTAATGTCAGCACATAGTATGGAGTTCATAAGTGGCTCTTTGACAAGATGTTATCATGTCAATACGTGATAATCACTGTTATGACACCAGGCAGTACTTAGTAAGTGTGAAAATGTTACTATGTGTAAGCACAATAAATTAAATTCAAAAGGTTGGGATTTTGTTTTGCATTTAATACAGAGGGAATGAATTCAAATTGAATATGGACTGACCTGGGCGGGCCTTGCCTACTAACAGATAGTCTTTCTCCTCTTTATGAACCGGTAGCCTTTCTGATTAGAAGTGTACAGTTTCAAGGGAGGTTAAAAGGAGAGTGAGCAGCTTGTTCCTATGTGCACTGCACAGGAAAGATAATGAAACCTTTCAATGGGTCATTGTTAAACTATGGCTTTTTCCCGTCAAAGCTTGCCAGGTTTTTTTGAAATTGAAACTGCAGTGTGCCAGGTTTGACACCACTTGCATCAAGGGAGTCTTCCAAACTGCACAAAGAGAAGTTGCATGGGAAAATTTGCTTCAAATGGCTTTTGCCACTTGTACAACTGAGAAGACTTGTTTAGACTACTGTCTTAATCCCACATCCACTCTGAGTACTGAAACCATAGTATGGAAACAGTTTTACATGGGAAAATAAAGCAGCAGGAGTAGGGTGTAGAGTCTCCTCAGAAATGGAAGCAGCAATTTGTTGCATGCTCCCATGTAGAGCTCAGAATGATGAGCTACAGTCATTCCAGAAAAAAAGTGAGAAGAATCCAGTTCCTGGGCCTTTTTCTTCCTTAAAATCCTAAGCAAAAATGTAGAGAGTGAAACAGAGAAGGGAAAAGAAATGGCACTATGTGTGCATATTTAGGCAACTGAATCAAGTCCCCGAATTTGTATTTTTGCAAGGTATGCTATCTAACCGTATCATTTTGATTCATACCAACAGATTTTTTACTTATGCAGTGTCTTAGGAATGTGCTAATATTTGTCCACTCTAACTTTTCCTTAATTAGTGTGATCTTATATCTTGATAATTAGACTGAAGACGTAGAGGCATTGGCCTCTGAGGTGAAATTAATCCATACAAAGCTAGGGATACAAGTCTTTTGACTTGATTCTCTTACCTTTATACCTAATAATGTAGCCTACGGTATATGAAACGGCACAAGGCACCTATTTTTTGGGGGTCAGCACAGGGGTCCAATATGTCCTAGGAGTCCAAATTTTTACCATAAGATACTTTAAACAACCTTTTTACCTGCTATCGGATTCAATTACCTAAAGAGTCATTGCCTATATTCTCTGTATTGGGTCTCAGGGACTGGAAATAGGTATTTCTAACCAGCTGTCTTGCCAAAAACCAACTGAACTTCTGTGTAAACATTGCCTACACAACGAATCAAGGAGGAGTCTGTATATGTGAAAATTATCTATGGCAATTCTATAACATGATATATTTACGTTTCATAAATCATTACACAGGACTAACAAAAAAGTTAGTGTTTCCCTTTTCCCAGTAATACAGTAATGTATAAACACAAACCATTAGTCACCATTAAGAATAAAAAATTAGCAATAAAAATGTACATATATGTATCTGAGAGATTGTGTCTCTAACACTGGAGTAACCTCAGTCAAGATGATAATATTCTCAGTTAATACATAAGTTAAGAACCATTTGGTTAGAAGCTCACGATTTTAATTGACTAAATATGGTCGTACACTCATTTATTTTGGCAGCAAAATAACTGGAACATTTAAACCTTCATCCAAAATGCCCAAACACAGGTGAATCTTCATCAAAGGTGATTTTTTTCCAACTTTGCAAAGGTATTACTTCACATATTAAAAACTGTCAGATATATATTTACGAAACACTCCTACACAGATGCATGAAACATTCACTCCCTTTTATGTAGTTTGCATCATTGCAGTAAAAAAGACAGGGCCACCTAGATGTCCAAAAACTCAAGTTGTTTGTTTCTGACAAGGCAATGACACGCCTGTTTAGCTGAAATTGAAACAGCATGTCTGAAAGGAAAGTTCAAGTGTAAAGTGTGAATAAAGGCAGAATGAACAATTTGAAGAGCCCCATACCTGCTGCAGGCCATGGTGCCACTCCGCATGAGTTGAGTGGCACAGGGCCAACAGTGTCACCCTTCAGCTACCAGACAATAGGAGATAATAACTGAAAAGAGTGCATGGGAGGGAGGAAAATGGAAACATCCCATTTGACACAGTTTCATGCATTGTCAGTAAATGATTGTCCTTGTTTTAGCAACAAAAATACAGCAATATCACACACCGATGTTATTTTTAACTCGTATTCTACATTATTAATTTCATGGGTTCTTTCCACCTGGGCTGTATTTAAGATATGAATTAAGAGGATGTTAATTGTATCCAGAAAAGTCCATCTGTTGCTAACAAACTCTTGTCAGAAGTTGTGCAGCAACCTGTATCCTTGAGCACATGCAGTCAGCCTCCTCGGCTGCCTTTCCTGACCTCAGGGGCCCTGCCATCAGCACAGAAATGGGAGAAATTCCCTTTTACTGGCCAGAGTTTTGCCCCACAAGTGAAGCACTCGCTACAGACTGATGAGGTAGACACCTAGTATAGCAATTTCTTGTATGTACATGTCTAAACATACATTCTTATGGATGTCCCAAAGGCCCAGGAATTTGGGAAAGATCTCTTCTTTCCCTTAGGGGCTTTTGGCTTTCAGATGTTACATCAAGAAGGCAATTTACTTGCGGCAAGTGAAAGTCCCCAGTGTTTAAGGCACTACAAAAACCACCTACATTTTGAAACAGAGTTCAGTGTAGTATTATATTCCAAGCCTTCAGTATAAAAAAGCTATAAGAATTCATTTCTCAGTGTCACTTTTGAAATGTGTAAATGCCAATATAAAAAGTGTGAGTTCCCCGACACTACAATTTTATTTTAAAAAGGTATAAACATCCCAACATGACAAATAATTTATACCACAATGGAACCTCTTTAAGGTATAAATTCAGTGAAAGGTTCAGTAAGTTTAGGTTAACACACCATAAGAAACACAATAACTCAGTAAAATATAATAGCTGAATATTCTTTCATTTTTATTTAAATTAAATAATTGATAATAAAGTAAATGTCTTAGCTAACATTTTTGTAGAAAGACCTACATCAGAAAACCCTTGTGTCTGCATTCAGAATACACGGTGTGTATTTTGTTAGTCATTGCCTTGAGAGAAGAAGCAGGGATTCAGGTTGACATTTGATGAAGAGATGCCATACTTCAATGCGTAGGAAGGACAGGTGTTGTGCTGAAAGAAGTGAACGATCATGTACCTTAAGATTCAGTTTTGTGGAGTACTAAAGCAAGGAGGGTGCAATACAGTGAGAAGGGGCACCTAATGGGGACTGCAAGATATTGCAGACAAGAAGAGACAGCAAAAAATCAATATAATAGACATGATACTCTTCTGCTGGAACCAAGGATGAATTCTCCAATAAAACACTTCTATTCTATGAATAAGTAAGTAAATACAGGCTATAATTTACATGCAACTTTGTACTTGATGTTAGTATTTTTTGTTCAACTGAACTATCACTTTTGATTATTATTTTTTAAATCAGCAATTACAAAAAAATCTTATGTATTTTACTTTCATTTTCCATTTTTGCAATTTCCACTCCTCCTCTTATGTGGAAAAAATATCATGGCTACAGTACTGACTCATAATCAAAGCTGTTAAAGTTTTTGGTTTTTTGCAGTACAAGTAGAAGCATTTCTGGAGAACGGAGTAGAGCAAGTAACAAACGAAACACGTCGGTGAGAGGCTGTGACACATAACCCATTTCTGTTCTGGATGTTTATTTTCAAAATATAGAACTTTAAAACACTATATTATTTTCCTGAACCTCCACAGATAGGTAGTCATTATTGATCTTTAAGGCTAAAGGTAGTCTTATATATTTTAAGCTGAGTCTTCAGTCAAGGTATAGTTATACAAGTACGTTTGAAGACCACAGTCAAGTTACTTCAATTTCAACTGCAGTCACCTTGCTCATGAAAACAAAAGATCAAAATGACATTGTACTAATTTTTAAATATTCAATTACCAGTTGAGTTCCACAGAATCATAGAAATCATAGAAACACAAGGTTGGAAAGGACCTACAAGATCATCTAGTCCAACTGTCCTATCACCAATATTACCCACTAAAGTACTAAATCATGTCTTGTAGCACACTGTCCAGATGCTTCTTGAACACCGCCAGGGACAGTGACTCCACCACCTCCCTGGGCAGGCCATTTCAGGGCCTGACCACTCTTTGGGAGAAAAAAGGTTTTCCTAACATCTAATCTAAATCTCCCCTGGCACAACTTGTGGCCATTCCCTCAAGTCCTATCATTAGTTCCCTGGGAGAAAAGACTAACAGCTTCCTCTTCACAACCTCACTTCAGGAAGTTGTAGAGTGCAATGAGGTCTCCCCTCTGCCTCCTCCAGACTAAACAATCCCAGCTCCCTCAGCTGCTCCTTGTAAGACTTGTGCTTCAGACCCCTCATCAGTTTTGTTGCCCTTCTCAGGACATGTTCCAGGGCCTCGATGTCTTTCATGTAGAGAGGGGCCCAAAACTGAACACAGTACTTGAGGTGCAGCCTCACCAGAGCTGAGTACAGTGGGACAATCACCTCCCTGCACCTGCTGGCTGCACTATTCCTGGTGCAAGCCAGGATGCCATTGGCCTTCTTGGCCACCTGGGCACACTGTTGGCTCATGTTCAGCCAAGCATCGACCAATACTCCCAGGTCCTTCTTCATAGTCTTCTAGCCACTCTGCCCCAAGCCTATAGCATTGCATAGGGTTATTGTGGCCAAAGTGCATGACCCGGCACTTGGCCTTGTTGAATCTCATCCCATTCGCCTCAGCCCAGCAATCCAGCCTATCCCTCTGAAGGACCTCCCTACCTCCCAACTTGGTGTCATCTGCAAACTTACTGAGGATACACTCAATACCCTCATCTAGGTCATCAATAAAGATATTAAACAAGATAGGCCCCAGTACTGACCCCTGGGGGTCCCCTGGGGGACACCACTTGTAAAGGGACTCCAGCTGGACTTCAGTAACCACTACTCACTGGGTACAGCCCTCCAGCCAGTTCTTTACCCAGATAAGAGTGTATCTATCCAGGCCATAGGCGGACAGTTTCCCCAGGAGAATACTGTGGGAGACTGTGTCAAAGGCTTTGCTGAAGTCTAGGCAGACTACACCAACAGCCTTTCCCTCATCTACTAGTCTGGTCACACGGTAATAGAAGGAGATTAGGTTGGACAAGCACTACCTGCCTTTGACGAACCCATGCTGGCTGGGCCTGCTCCCCTGAATGCCACACATGTGGCGTGTGATATCACCCAAGATGATTTGCTCCAGAATCCATGTACCTATTTAGGCCAGAACCTAAATGCTAGCACTGCCTTTTTTCTCTCAGAAGTAAGAATCAGGGGAAGATTTTCAAAGAACATGGTGACATCTGGAGTTATGGGATATATGTGCATGATGGTTGACATTCCATGTTTAAATGATTGTCTAAATAACATTGAGTCAAAGTTATTGGGGGCTGATTACATAAAATAAAAGTGAAGAGAAGTCTTGTGTGACAGTTTCTTTGAAAACTATTACCAGTTGGACAAACCTATCATCAGTTTACTTCAAGGATTTATTTTAAAATTCAGAAAGTTGTGTGTCAAAGTCTAGATGAGTCTTATTTAATTATCATTTTTCAGAGCTTATCACCTTTCATGAGAGATCAGATGAAGTGGATATTAATTTCTAGTTTCCTTTGGATTCTGGTTTTGATGTATGTATTTGATTTGCAGATCTATTAACTAAATGTCTCTGGACTAATCTTTGCCTTATTTGGCATATTAAATGCACAGCCAAAGTGTAAGATAAAATGCCTGAAGGCATGACTGTTTGGAAAAGGAAAATAATAATGCTGAAAAAAAGTAAACTGTTGAAAAATATGGAAGCAGATTTCTCAAAAAAAAATGCTACTACATTTTCACATTTTCAGAGAAATTTCTTACATGGCTAATTGCAGTTTAAGGCCTATCTGAATAGTCATATGAACTTTCTTAAGTGCATTTATACCCTTTCTTATATGCATATGTTTATTCAGAGTTTAGAAGTGGTACCATCATAGTTCCCCAACTTGCTGTTATACTATAAGGGTGCTCTTCTCCCACACGGGGTGAAGCAGAGAGCTGGCATTATATCAGGGTGTAGTTAGGCTTATTGTGCCACATTTTCAAAAGAGAAAACAGATATAAGCAACCAGGAGGAAATACACTGGAAACAATGATATTGTGCTGGTTACGAAGGTTGGAGCCATTCTGCATAGTGCTAAGGCAGGTGAATCCATGAGCAATGCTGTGTGCACCCAAATCCTTTCTGGCACAGTACTGCATTTCATATGATACTCTTTGGGAAAGGGATAGGAGAGACAAAAACGTTGGTATGTGTTCTCAGCCTAGAAATTGTTTGGAAAATGCATAACAGTGAAAAATTCAAAAGTGAAATATTTTCTATTTAGAAATAACTTAGGGACCCAGAGATAAATCACATCTGTATTTTGGATGACAGAGATGTCTGAAGTGACACGCTTTAGAGAGACACATTTAGAAGGATTGAGTGTTGATCTGCTTGAGGGCAGGGATGCTCTACAGAGGGACTTGGATAGACTGGATAGATGGGGCAATGTTAATGGCATGGTCTTCAACGAGACCAAGTGCCAGATCCTGCACTTGGGCCACAACAACCCCATGCATCGCTACAGGCTTGGGTAAGTGTGACTGGAGAGCTGCCTGGCGGAAAAGGACCTGGGGGTGCTGGTCGACAGGCAGCTGAACATGAGCCAGCAGTGTGCCCAGGTGGCCAAGAAGACCAATGGCATCCTGGCTTGCATAAAGAATAGTGTGACCAGCAGAAGTAGGGAGGTGATTGTCCCCCT
>VZTM01021250.1:0-5000 GCA_013400555.1 Jacana jacana
CAGTGAGAACGGCATGGACATCACAGGGGGTTCAATCTTTATAACAGAGTCCACTCTTCTCATTTCCAGGTCTGGGGAAAGGCCCGTTCCACTGCCCGTGACGCCAAGACTCAGCTGTGTGGCTCTTGGTGCCGTGAAGGGGCAGTTCTACCCCCGACTCCCCAAAGCATTGCCCCACGCCCTCCTACAACAAACCCTGAACGACCTCTATCCCATCAGGTGGTTAAGGCACCGCTGGTGTTTCTCATGACTACAGCCATTCAGTCCCTTTTCTCCTCCTAAGCCGTTTCCAGAACAGGCCAGCCGTGCTGCTGGGGAGCGGTGGGCACTGCCAGTCCTCACCCCTTCCCTTCTGAGGGGCGGATTCTCCTTGTACCATCCTACCCTGGGCTGCAGAGTTAGCAGATCGTGGTGTAAAATTCCATTAATGTTGTTAAATACTTAATTTATCTTACACACACTGTCACTGTTCATAAAAATTTAACCCAGTAATTTCCTGTTGCGCAAAGCATAACAAAGTATGAATATTTAACTACAAGGTAAATAACACACTATTATTTTTTATTCTAAATTGTTGACTCCACTTAGCACGTCTGCTTTGTACAGCACCACACTATTTTTCAATTAAAGGTCCAGATGTTTCAAAGGCTCCAGTAGGCAGCAGCAGCTATGAGAAATGTGTTATCTGCACCGTGCCGATCACTACAACACCAGCTCCAGGCTGCTTTAACACGCTCATGTTTTATTCCAGCCCCCTCCTAATGTACCAGTTAATTACACAACACACAGCTGAGAAACATAACCTCCAGAGCTGGACAGTTTCCTTCCACGCTTCCACCTGAACACATCTTTGTGTGCACCCCCAGCCCCTGGTCCACGCAGGGAACCACACCAGCGGGTACCCACGCCACTGCCCGCTCCGTCCTGGCACCCACTCCCAGAATTGATAAAAATGTGCAAGTCCTGAGCAAAGAGCAGGATGCAGGGTTTGTGTAACAGTGTATTTCAATCCCATTAGCACGCTTTCATTTGTAAAACTCACTTGAAATGTTTATGTCCAGTGCTACAAATGCCATTTCTGGTTACTGCTTTTTTCAGTGACAAGCCCTTTTTGGAGGGGAGAGAGAAGCCCTGAATCTGTCCCCTGGCAGCCCGGCCTCGTTTGCTTTCACTGAGGGCCCAGTTCTAGGAGAAATGAGCCCAGTCCACGTCCCACCCCGTGCACAGGGACCCCAAGGGAAGGGGCATCACCCCCCGAGCCCCTCACCTCCAACAGCACTGCCAGGGAATGCACTCAGGTTCCAACTACCCAAAGACAACCGCTACGGCTGCAACCACTGCCTGCAGCTATCCACGCACTCCCGCCAGCCAAGAGCAGGAACAGCCTACTTGAGAATGACTTACATTTTACTTAGTAATAAACATCACAATTTGATACTGAGGAATAGAGTTACCTTAGTAATAAGAACACACAGCAATTAAAACTACCCAAACCCACTACTGGACGTTAGGAAATACTCCGCGGTGTATTTTACTGAACAGATGCTATCCCAAAGATAAACCTCCTCACAAATACTCCATCCTCACACAGCTCAGCCTCTAAGCCTCTGCTTCTGCTGCACAAACAGACAGCCCAAGTTCCTCGAGGACATTAGCCACCCTTAGGTGGAACATTTTTAATACATCACCGTGTCACTTTTTAATGTGCCACAATCTATTAACCACATGGCAAACTATCGGGGATTTGTAAAATACGGGGTTTATAGCTTTGCGCTGGTGATTAATTAAATAAATAGCCGGCGTTTCACAAATCATCCCTCTAATTAGTCTAAAGCAGACACTTTGCATTCGCTGGCACCGTTGCCATCTGAAGCTGGCAGAAGGGGCAGCGCGTGGCGCGGGGGAGCCCGGGCACGGCCCTCAGCGCCAGCCCCGGCAGAGCCACCTCCGCGCAGGTGCTGCCGTCAGCTGGAACCCGCGCCAGCTGCTCCCCAAAGAGGTGCCGGGTAATTACTCTCCCTCCTCCCCACGGGAAGGAGGGTGGTAACAAAGGAAGCGGGGGCTCTGGCTGGAATTTGACCTGAAGTAGCGAAGTTGCACCTCGCAGAAAATGAACAAATATCAAAGGCAGATGCTAGAAAAGATTTACGAGCTAAACGATGCACTTGCTGTCACAACATTTCAAAGTCGAAGCCACAACTAATTACATGCAGTCCATTCAAAGAAGCCAAGCAAGGCTTATCATTAAAATGACTCAATTATTCTTAAAAAGGAGAAAATCATCTGTAAAACCTGCCCGCAATCCCATGGCTTTCCCTGTGCCTATCTAGACAGATCATTTCCCCCAGAGCTCAAATTAAACTCTTAGCAGTTAAGATGCTCAAGCTTTACTACAGGCTTTGCTCCAAATTATCATCAACTGGAATTTCCTATCTAGGAGGGGTTTTTATACAGAAACCCGTTACACAGTGTTTAGTGACACTCTCACCCGATTCAACAAGCAGCAGAGCCCTGGGGAATGATGGAGCCTCCAGGCTGCTGGCGAGGGGGGATGCCATCTCCTCTGCCAGGCCACCTCTTGGCACCAGCTGCTGGATGTGCCCCTGACGCCGAAGCCCCGGGTGCTCAGGAGGGTGCTCACACTGTCAGGCAGTGCTTGCTGCACCCACCAGGACTGGGATGTCGATGGGCACCTTCCTCCCTCCCTCCCGCCTGAGTACCACGAGCAACACGTCCTGGGATTAAAACTGACAGCCTTGAGGAAATGGCCTGGGAAATGTGGAGCTGTGATTCACTGTCCTGGGCACAGCCCATCGGGGTGTCTGTGGCTGGCTCCTCTCTGCTTTGCCAGAAAACCTCACACGGCTGCTTCTAGAAAATAAACATGACATCACCTATGCATCTGCACTGAAATGCTACATTATTTCTCTCTTGTTGTGCCCTCAAAGTTACTTTTAGAAGCATAATTTACACAGCATAAAGCAAACCTTCTGAAACAACCCAAATGACCCACACACTGAGTCAAGAAAAACCCTGGGCTCCCGACTCCCCGCAGAACTGACGTTCCCAGGGTACTTTGCAGAAGACTCGACTAATAATGCTGGTATGGCGAAAATCTCTGGTAATTATTCCCAATCTCCATAAAATTTCTTTACCCTTTTATCTGGATAGAGAAAAGACCTTTCTTCCTCCTTGCAGCTCCTTTCAGTCACCTCCAGCGCCGGGTTTCTCCCCCAGAGCTCCTCTGCAGAGCGCCGGTGGCACAGGACACGGCACGGCCGCAGCCCGCACTGGCCGACGGCTGCGTTCCGGCGGGAGGTCGTGTGGAGCCAAAAGCCCTTTAAATCTATGTTTTAAAAAAAGAAACAAACACGTTCCCTTTGTGGTAGGGAATCTCTATCAGCATCCCGGACGGCCACAGCACTGGGGGCAGGAGCCCAGGACTAGTCATTCTGACTTCTGAACTCCAACATCTCACTCTGCCCCCGAGACCCCCCCAGCTGCTGGTTTCACCAGTTCACCCACCACAAGGCACCAGTTTGGAATAAGGACCTCTCCTACCCAGCTGCTGCAGCCTCAGGTCATTTAGGTGGGACCTTTAAAAGACTATTAAGAGGCACAACAAATTCAGTCTCAACAGGGAGCTAAGGAAATTTTTGTGTTAGTAAATCAATTTTCCTGGTTTTAAACGAAAGCTTTCCTAGAAGCTAATGAGATTTTTTTTCCTGTTTGTTTCAGACAGGCAAATAAAGGAATCTTACATGGAAAAACCAGACCATTATATTGCCTTTACACGCAAGTGGGGAATATTTAATAAAATCTTAAACAAACAAATCATTAATAATATAAGAAAATCTAAATTTATAACGGAAACAAGACTAAAGCAATTACCACTCCGTGTATATTTAATGCTTAACCACACACCCCGAATTCTTTGGTTAGTGATACGATGATGCTGGAACAGACCCATAAAGGAGTCCTCACTCCGTAATTAGTGCCAATGGTTTAAGATTATTTCAAGTCCAAGGGCCAGAGGGAAGGCACAGAGTAAAAGGCTGAAATTCAAAGAATACTTCTCTCCCACTGAAATTTTTCTTACCACGAACACGTCTGCTAAGCGTATCCGTCCAGCCCTCCTGCGAACAGCAGACACTGAAAACACTCCCTAATAAAACCTTTCCATATTTCTTTGGCTGTTAAGAACCTCAGCTTGTGAATATGTTTTTTTATTTGGCTGGATCTGTAATTAAGGGAAAGATAATGACATTAGTAAATGCCTGAAAATCAATTAGACGGAATGAAATCCAACAAGATTCAGCCAAAGGATTAACAGGTGCATTATAAAAAAGACTTCAAAATTCTTTAATTCTAATTAAACCTGCTTTAAGTGACCATGGACTAAAAGATGTATTTTATTTAAATGCATCCCCAAACTGGTCACTCATTATCATGTTCCTGAATGTTCCATTGTACCAGCTGTTTTCCTGTCTTTCCCATGGTTTTTTAAATCAGATTTCCTGCAGAGAGAAGCAGTTTGGGTGTTTCAGGAGAACTCCCAGCACACCCTCAGGTCTCCTGACTCCGGGCAAGGTCACAATCCTTTAATGTGCTCCCAGCTGTGGCATTTGCTGAAATTAAAATACCCAAGGAGAACTAAGATTTCTTCCACCAAATGAAGCCCGGACCTTCCACATGAAGAGCACCTCCTACTTGTTACTTGCCCCTCGTCAGAACCCTGACCGGGCTCAGAGAAGCCCTGGCTGACACATGACCTGTTAAGGACACAAAAACTACTTAAAACTCTCTTTTTGGGATGCCCACGCTGACACTGACTGGGAGCAGGAGGGACGTCCCGGTGCCACCCACGCTGAGACAGATGGGAAGGACGTGGCCCCGGGGGAGCTACACAAGAAAATCAGTGTCGTTCACTCCATCAGGCGTGAGATTCTCTCTCCATCGCTGCAGGAGGAGTTCGGTGCCTGACACCCATCCTTCCTAAA